>JASVEL010012333.1:0-86717 GCA_032618575.1 Nicotiana noctiflora
TTGCCACCCAGCTTATCCAGCGTACATCCAGTATTCCATGTGTCTATGCTCCGGAAGTACATCGGAGATCCGTCCCATGTATTAGACTTCAGTACCATTCAACTTGATGGTGATCTATCCTATGACGTGGAGCCTATTGCTATTTTGGGTCGCCAAGTAAGAAAGTTGAGGTCGAAGGAGATTGCATCAGTTAAGGTTCAGTGGAGAGGTCGACCCGTAGAGGAGGCTACTTGGGAGGTCGAGCGGGAGATGCGGAGCAGATATCCTCACTTGTTTGAGACTTCAGGTATGTTTCTTGACCCGCTCGAGGACGAGCGTTTGCTTAAGAGGGGAGAATGTGACGACCCGGCCCGTCGTCACGGGAATTACCACCCCGTTATGTTGTAAAAACATGTTTTACGATTTTATATCAGTGTTAGAGTCTATCGGGTGAGTTAGGAGTGAATTTGGATTGAAAATGAAACAAATAGCCTTTTTGGAGGAAGCTTGAATAAGGAAAGTCAACCGGAGTTGACTATTTAGCTAGAGGGCTCGGAATCGGATTCTGATGATTCGGTTAGTTCCGGAAGGTGATTTGTGACTTAGGGGAGCGATCGGAATTGAATTTGGAGGCTCGGTGTAGAAATAGGCTTGAATTGGCTAAGGTTGAATTTTGGCGAAATCCGAACGGTAGGTGAGATTTTGATCCGGGAGGGTCGGAATGGAATTCCGACAGTTGCAATAGCTCCGTTAGGTGATTTTGGATGTGCCTGCAAAATTTCAGGTCATTCGGACGTCGTTTGGTCGGGTTTTTCATCGAATGTGTAATTCGGAAAGTTTTAAGAAATTTAGGCTTGAATCCGTGTGTAATTGGTGATTTTGATGTTTAGGATGGTGTTTTTATGATTGGAACAAGTTCGTATCGTGTTTTGGGGTATGTTGGTGGTTTTCGTTGGGGTCCGGGGGCCTCGGGGTGAATCCGGACCATCATCCGGCATTTGGAAGCATAAAATGGTCTGCTGTAATCTGCAGATCACTGGGCATAAAATAAGCCTTCGCGTTCGCGAAGGAAGGTTCCGCATTCGCGAAGGCCAGGTTCAGTAAGGCATCGCGTTCGCGAGGGCAATGCCGCGTTCGCGAAGGTTGAGGCCAGTTGGCCATCGCGTTCGCGATGGGTGGGTCGCGTTCGCGTAAGAGGAAAAGGTAAGGCATCGCGGACGCGTGACTTCACGTCGCGTTCGCGTAGAGTAAAAGTCAGGAGGCTGAGGAATTGATCTTCGCGGACGCGTGAGAGCGTGCCGCGTTCGCGATGAAGAAGAGGAAAAAGGCATCGCGTTCGCGTGAGAGGCGTCGCGAACGCGATGAAGAAATGAGGCTGGCAGTGAAGTTAAGTTCAGAACAGAACCAGTCGCGGGTTTAACACCCAAAAATGCCATTTTTGAGTTCTAGAGAGAGAAACTCACGGGAATTGCTGGTAATTCATCGGGGATTCGTTGGAGGTAAGTTTTGTGGCTTAATTACATCATTTTAACATGAAATCCTTGGTTAAATCCCTATAAATGGAAGATTAAAGGTGGATTTGAGCCCTAGGCCTAAATTAAAGAAAAAAACTGATTTGAGTGGGCAAATGGAGTCCGATTTTGGTAAATTTTATATGCCTAGACTCGTATCGAGATGAGGATTCCGAATATGTGATTTTTGTAATTTTTCGACAAGTGTACCAAAAGTCGGGTTTTGACAACTTGTGGGTTTTGATATAAATTGGGTTATTTCGAATGAATTTCGTGAAATTAGCGTATATTGATGCATTCTCTATGATTTTGAGCAGATTTGGCATTTGAGGAGATTGATTTGCGAGGCAAGCGCAAGGCGGATTGAAGCTTCTACCGGTTCGAGGTGAGTGGTGGTAGTAAACAATGTACTGAGGGTTTGAAACCCCGTACTAGCACTTCACAGTGCTATATTGAGATGAGACACGCGTTCTATGACGGGCGTGGTGACATTGTGATTGAGGGTTCGGACTTAGTCCTTCCCGGCTAATAGAATACTGTGTTGTATGACTGTTACTGAGATTATAACTGTACAATTAGGCTAATAGCCATGTTTGGGGCCTTGTGCCGATCTGTAGAGCATTAGGGAACCTATAGAGCTAGGTGACCCTTATATCATGTTGGAAACATACACTCAGCCGTAGCTCTAGCTGTATAGCATAATATGAGCCCGTACTAGTTGTGTACATTGAGAGAGATTATCTAGGGTGGAATTCCCTGTTCTAGCTGAGTGGGCCTGAAAGGCCAAGTCTATATTGACTAAGACAGGGTCCAGGACCCACTGTGATATATTATATTGGGCCTGAGAGGCCAAGCACATATTGACTGGGATAGGGTCGAGGACCCATTATGAGGTATTATATATATACCTATATTGGATCGGGCTGCACGCCGCAGTAATATACATGTAATATACATGTAACATACATGTGGGACGGACGGCACGCCGCAGTATTATTGCGCTTGGGCTGTAGGAGCCCCTTCGGAGTCTGAGTCTGCACACATTCTCGGTGAGCACTGGTGTATATGATGGGATCGGGCTGCACGCCGCAGCAGTATAGAGATATATACATATATATATTGGATCGGATTGCACGCCGCAGTAATAATTGTGTGGATCATGCTGCATGCCGCAGTATTATAGTGCTTGGGCCTAAGGAGCCCCTCCGAAGTCTGTATACACTCCCAGTGAGCGCCGTCGACGTAAAAATGGAGCGGGCTGGGCGCCGCAGCGGTATATGTATTGGAGCGGGCTGCACGCCGCAGCATTATACTTAATCATACCCTACTATCTACTTAAATATTTATACATTATAGACAGAGGTATGTGTCTTCATATATTGAGATGGCCGTACACCGTAGGGGTACGAGTGAGGGTTGGTTCAGTGTGGAATCTTGTAAAGATAAACATAGATTGGAGATTAGAGTACTACTACAGTGATGACGTACCTGTGAGGGTTGTCTTAGAACTGCTAAGTGATAGCACAGGATTTCTTACCTTCAGTTATTATTTATTATTGTTACTCACTGAGTTGAAATATACTCACCCCACTCCCTGCACTTTCTGTGCAGATCCACAGGTGCCCGAGAGCAGTTGAGACATTGTAGCTGCTGATCCTTGTCTACTCTTGCGGAGATTACGAGGTAGCTGCCAGCGTCCGCAGAACTTGTTTTCTCCTTCTTTATCATCTTGTTGATTTCCTATTTGCCTAGACTTGGTTGTATTAGGATGCTATTCTGTAGAGGCTCAGTCTCGTGACACCACGATATGTTTGGGACCGTATTTTGTATGTTTTACGTTTCGATTATCACCTGATGTGATCATTTACTGTTTAAGTTTAATTTGATTAATAACTGGCTGGTTTAAGGGATAATATGGTCGGGCTTGCCTAGCATTGTGTTGGGCGCCATCACGACCAGGGTTTGGGTCGTGAGACAACTCCGTATATAACGGGAGATATGATCGTCCAAAGTGAGGTCTTGTGTGCGCTCATTTACAACTTTCGTCTTTTATGAAATTTCCAACTTCGAAAGTTCCCGCTAGCCATCCGAAATCAACCCAAGGCCCCCCGGACCTCAACCAAAAATACCAATACATTATACATATTATTTAAACTTGTTCCAATTATCAAAACACCTCGTCTGAAACAAAATTATCGAATTACATCGAATTCAAGCCTAAGTTCTTCTAAAACTTTCAAAACACGCATTCGATAAAAAACCCAACCAAACCACGACCGAATGACTTGAAATTTTACAAACATGTCCCGAATGATGTAACTGTGCTACAAAAGCTTTTGGAGATCCATTACGATCCTCGGATCAAAATTTCACCTATCAACCAGAAATTGCCAAAATACTAGCTTTCTGTATTTCTAGCCTAAATGAGCTACGGACTTCCAAAATACATTTCGAACATGCTCCTAACCCCTAAATTACCTAACGGAGCTAACGGAACAATCAGATTGCCATTGTGACACCATATTCACATAGTTCTGATTTCGGATCATTTTTCAACACTTTAGCTCTCATTTAGGGACTAAGTGTCTCAAAATATTCCGAATTTAAACACCGAACGTCCCATCAAGCCAAAATAGCATAAATGAATTTAGAGGAAGCAGTTAATAGGGGGACAAGGTGTAAATTCTAAAAATGACCGGCTTACATTCTCCCGCACTTAAACAGTCGTTTGTCCTCGAACGAGAATAAAGAATATACCTGAAGTAGTGAAAATATGAGGGTACAGGATGTGTATATCCCACTCGGTCTCCCAAGTCGCCTCCTCGGTTGACTGACCCCTCCATTGAACCTTTATTGAAGCAATGCTCTTTGACCTTAACTTTCTAATATGTCTATCCAGTATAGCCACTGGCTCCTCAACATAAGATAAATCCTTGTCCAACTGAACTAAGCTGAAATCCAACATGTGCGAAGGGCCGCCGTAATACCTCTGGAGCATAGAAACTTGAAATATCGGATGAACTCCTGCCAAGATGGAAGGTAGGCCAAGGCCATAAGAAACTTTTCCAACATGCTCCAATACCTCAAAATGGCAAATAAACCTCAGACTCAATTTCCCTTTCTTCCCAATTCGCGTAACGCCCTTCATAGACGAGACCCGAAGCAGAACCTGCTTGCCAACCATATATGCCACATCACTAACCTTCTTGTCAGCGTAACTCTTCTATCTGGACTGGCCTGCACGAAGTCTATCCTGAATCACTTTAACTTTCTCCATTGCATCCTGAACCATCTATGCCCAATAATCTAGCCTCGCCCGGCTCTAACCAACCCACTGAAAATCTACATCTCCTACCATATAAGGCCTCATACGGCGCCATCTGGATGCTGGACTGATAGTCGTTGTTATAAGAAAACTCCGGTGATCAATATAAATCTCACAAGGTACACCATACAAATAATGATACCAGGTTCTCAAGGCATGAACAATAGCAGCTAACTCAAGGTCGTGGACAAGGTAATTCTTTTCATGTATCTTCAAGGGTCTGAACACGTAGGCAATCCCCCTACTGTCCTGCATCAACACCGCTACAAGGCTAACCCATAAAGAATCAAAATATACTATATAAGACCCCGAACTAGTAGGCAATATCAAGATTGGGGCCGTGGCCAAAGCTATCTTGACTTTTGAAAGCTCGGCTCACACTCCTCTATCCACTAAAATGGAGCACCCTTCTAGGTCAATCTAGTCATAAAGTTTACAATTGATGAAAACACCTCCGCAAAACGATGGTAGTAACCCGCCAAGCCAAGGAAATTGCTAATCTTTGCAGCTGATGAGGGTCTAGGCCAACTCTACGCTACCTCTACATTCATCGAATCCACCCGAGTACCCTCACTTGATACCACGTGACCTAAGAAGGCCATGAAATTCAACAAGAACTTACATTTTGAAAACTTGCATATATTTTCTTTTCTTTCAGAGTCTGAAGCACTGTCCTTAGGTGCTGCTCATGATTTTTTTCGACTCCGAGAATACACCAAAATTTCATCAATAAAGACAATAACAAAGAGTAAAGATATTGCCGAAATACTCTGTGCATGAAACACACAAGAACTGTTGGGCCATTGGTCAGCCCAAATGACATACATGGAACTCGAAATGATCATATTGAGTTCTGAAAGCAATCTTCAGGATATCTTGCTCCCGAACATTCAACGGTTGGTAATCTGAGCATAAGTCAATATTAGAAAATACCTGTGCGCCTTGAAGGTAGTCAAACAGATCATCAGTACGAGGCAAATGATAGTGGTTATTCACTATAGCCATGTTCAACTGGTGATAATCAAAACACATACGCATGGAACCATCATTATTTTTAACAAACAAGATAGGAGCACCCCCAAGGTGATATATAAGGCTGAATAAAACCCTTCTCAAGAAATTCCTATAACTGATCCTTCAATTTAACTGAAGGTTTCACCTCATCCTTAGTCCATAACCTTAGGAAAATACCCAAAGTTCAACATTTAACATTCATTATAGGGCCTGAATTTTACATTGTCACACTGCATTAGTCTCATTTCAACACACTTCAACTTTTAATAGCGCTTAATTACTTCGAAATTATTTTCTCCAGGATGTCACATTCTCCCACACTTAGGGTCATTCGTCCTTAAACATACAACGTAACTTACCTCTTTCTTCGCACATCTTAATGTTTCAAATTTTTCTAACTCCCAAATTTTTCAAAAATTTCGGCAGAGCCTCTCTTGTAATTGGGCCTATCCACCTACCAGAGTAACACCAAAACAACTCCTAACAACACATCCACAACCCAATGAAACACCACAATGTATATATCAATAACAATAATCTCATGATTATAAGCGTCGCATTATCATGATGATATCTTGACATAAAACACATCATCTGTATGCTAATAACCATGTCTCTAGCCATAATAGTTGTTCATAAATCGGAACATTGCCAATTAACCTTATGTTAACAAACATCTCATTTCAGACCTCCACTTTACTCACAACGAAGCATGAAGATCGCATAATTACTTACTCGAATTGATGAGTCACATTTAACACCACCTGGGTGCCCATCTCCTAGGCTAAAACTCAATGTTTACAACACAAAAATGACAGAATAATAACATAAAATACACAAGAATTATAAAATTAGCCTAACAGGCATGACTCACATTTAAAAGATAGTACAAAATTTTAAATTTCATAAAATGAGAATTTTAAACACATAACTTTTCACCGCCAGGACCTTGTCCTTATATAACATCCATCGCAACTTCTAGCTCTGTTTAAAGCATTTCACATCATATAATTATTTGAGGATATCACCCCCAACTCTAAATCACAAGTATTTGCACATTGCACCAATTGAAAATTTTCATTTCCTTTCATTCTCTTTTCAATAATTTTCGTCAAAGAGAATCACAACATATAATGAACCCTCGTACCGATAGGGCATATAATTGACAATAAAAATTAATTATCCTAAAATTACATCAAAACCCATTGTAGTAAGTAATAGAAAGTCACTTTTGGCCTCATAGATATTTTTTTTGTGACCAACACATAATTATAGGGATATCTATCTCTATATAATATCCCAAAGTGAGTATTCACATAAGTAGATCTCAGGATTACGAAGCTCACTCATGAGTGGAGCACATTAAAAGGACTTGCCTCGATTTTCAAAACAAAATCAAGTTAAGGAAAAATATCTTTTATAACAATCAACATTGTACATGTAATGACACCATCTGGTGTAGTAGCCTCAGCCACACTATAGTAGTTATATCAATGGGTCGGGCATCCACCTCTTAGGCGCCATCTACCCATTCGTTCTCCATCTCTAAACTTGTAGCGTATGTAAATTAGTAACTATAACGGAGTGTGTAGACTGTGTGTTCTGATGAAATAGATTTCTCCCAAGTATGGGACAACTTCTCATGATGTTTCTACTATCATCACATTCATAACAACTCATCCGCAGTTCGGCCACTCATTCTGAGTCTGTACCAGATAACTAGAATAACCATTTAAGAAATCCCATGATGTGGTGCATTAAAAGATGATTATCTTATGAGAGTGCCCTGATTAACTGGAGCACTACGAGTATTCTGAAATCGTTTCCACTTCCCTGTTGATACTAAAATATAGAATTATTATGGACATAGGAACGTCAAAGGTCCCAACATCATCCCATACAGATATCGGCTCTTACTTGTATACAAGTTTTAGAGAACTTTTGAATACCACTTAAATACATCGTAATCCAAACCTGATATGACACATGACCCACAAGTTGATCGTTGATAATGAACTCCTTTCACTTGGCGCAAAGCCACAAGATACATCCAGATAATCCACGATACTAACCTTTATCGCTTGTACGCCATCATCATAAGACAAGCCAAGACATTCGTTTGGTACATGTCCTTCTTAGGACAGTTAAACTTACTTCCCCCAATATCTCAATTGGTAGTTGTACCCTTCGCTAAATAGAGATCTCATACGAACCATATAGTCATTATTACCACCTTATATCTTTAGATCTACATCCACCTTGTGACTCTACCGACTACCATTACTACGATGATTAGGCAGTTAAGTAAACCTTTTCAAGACCGTACTTATCAACCGAATGTCAGAACCTAGTGCACCCCCATGTGCACAATTGAATGGATCTCTCAATACTTTTGCATTATCGATATGGATTGTCACGGTAACAATGGTTGAGTAAATTCTTGGCTCCCTTATAATCCCTCTGTAGCATCATGATTCATCGGCGCATACTTGATACCGATTGCGCAATTTCAATACACAAATGGATGCAAAAGAACATATGATATAGGCTCCAACAGAATTAATTACACACGATAGGGAATGAAATGAAGTGTAATTTTCCTAACAGTTACATAGCCTCACGTAGATAAGTACATAAGTCACCGTACCGATCAGCGAGACTTTAATAAACCAACCTGTGTCCCATGACTCCCACGAACCTAGAGCTCTGATACCAACTTGTCACGATCCTAGTTCACCAATTATGAACACGTCATGATGGCACCTAGTCTTCGTGACTTGGTAAGCCTAACACCTTGCGGAAGTAATAACATTTGCGTAAAATTATAATCAAAACTAAATAACAGGAATAATGTATATAATTGCCTCTTGGCACATACACTTTAACACTTAGAATTCTGGAACTATCCCAAAGACCCGAAAACCCACGGGCAACACAGGCTATGAAAATCATAAGATTCGGCTCTAATATCGGGAAATATCTACAACAACTAAATAGAAGAAATGAAGCCGCTAACTACAAGATAGAGTAGAAGGAGACTCTTCGGTCTGCGGATGCGGCAGATGTACCTCAAGTCTCCGAATATAACGCCTGGATTACTGATAATGTGCTCGATCAGATATACCTGGATCTGCACAACCAAAGTGTGCAGAAGAGTAGCATGAGTACACCACAACGGTACTTAGTAAGTGCCAAGCCTAACATCGATTGAGTAGTGACGAGTAAGATCAGGACCCTACCGAGAATAATATAATAATAGTATTGAACTGTGTAAAGCAGTAAATAATCTGAAATGACAGCAAAATGGAATAGACACTACAAGTCACTAACAATTAAAGCTAATAAGGAAAAATAACATAACAAGTGTCCTTCACCTATCTGTGGATCTCTCGGGAATTGAACCCGCAGTCCACTCATCTCAGTAACAAAGATCTCTGAGAATTGAACACGCAATCCCAAAGTAAAAGTACAGGTCTCCCGGGAATTGAACCCGTAGTCCCAAAATAAAAGTGTAGGGGGATCTCCCGGGAATTGAACCCGTAGTCCCAAAATAAAAGTGCAGGGGGATCTTCCGTGAATTGAACCCGTAGTCCCAAAGTAAATGCGCAACCAACATCAGAGAATATTCGGGAATTTAAGTACAGCAACACAAAACAACAAATAATAATGGCCTAGCATGCCCCACGTAATAACATTTAAGACAACTTAACAAATAGGCAACTTGGATCAATTAAACATGCTCTTCTATGCTAGTACAAACTATAATAGTAAGTAAAGTAAGGCGATTATGAAAGAAAATCCAAATCAAGTATTTAAGTATAAATCTGGGTTTTCAACAATTAGCTCAAGTAAGCGCTCGTCACCTCACGGACAAGGAATTCAATTACCCAATATCGCATCCTAAGGGACAATGTCCCCCACACAAGGTTAGATAAGCCACTTACCTCAAAGAAGTGCATGTCAGCCTGAGATCACGCCCTTGCCACGAGTATTCAACTCCAAATGGCTCAATACTATCAAATTAAATTGCATATTGTAAATAATAATTCAAGTAATTTATTCTACAATTAAATTCTAAGCTAATATGAAAAATTATAAAAAATGACCTAGATCACACAAACATCGATGGAGCTCGATTTCTAAAAGACGGGGATTTTAGCCATACATATCCGAAATTCGCGCCTTAATGATACTACGATGATCCAATATAGTTATGTAACTTCAATCTACAATTCAACATTTAATAGGGCCAATATTGGTAATAAATTCCATAACTTAAGTCATTTAGGCATATTATCAAACACCTTGTAGGCATAGATATTTACACCTCATAACTATAGTATTGGTTCTTCCAACTATCACCATTAACCAACAATTCATCTTACCATCATCCCTAACCAATTTATAACTTCCAAATACACATGTATGACCATCCATTCACACCCAACCAACAAAATTCGATCAAATAAACACCTTTAAATCCGTACCATATTCATGTATTTAAATTGGGAATTTATGGCTTCCAATTATCATGCCATAAGTTGTAATACTTGATTCATACTCATATTCCCATAATATATCCATACATGTAAGTCTAAGGTGTAGGATTTACCTTTTGGACGAAATCTTGCAAAATCCCCATTTGAGTTCTCGAAGGAATTTCTTGAAAATCTAAGTTGTTTGATGAGAGAATTTCATCAATAATCGCATAGGAATGATGGAATTTCACACCAAGATGATGGAGATAACTTACCTTGAAGAATGGGGGAGTTGAAGGTCTTGAGAGGGTGAAAGAAGGACCCCAAGTTCGTCCAATGAAATGGGTAAAAACGAACCCCAAAATGAGTGTTATAGGCTGTTTTTGGGCGCCCCTGGTAGCGCTGGGCGCCCCTGGTAGCGCTGGGCGCTGCCTGTGGCGCTGGAACCAGTAACTCAAATTTCTGGGCGCCACGGCTAGCGCCTGGCGTTGGCCAGGGCACTAGAGATACGAAAATGGCCATTACTTGCTGTATACATCTCCAAGTGACGAACAGTTTGATGCGTTGGAAACTAGACTCAAAGAGATTTAATTTGATAGGTTGTGGGTCACACAACTTCTTGTATAAGGGGAGATATGATCTTCCAAAGTGAGGTCTTATGTGCACTCATTTACAACTTTCGTCTTTTATGAAATTTCCAACATCAAAAGTTCCCGCTAGCCATCCGAAATTAACCCAAGGGCCCCGGGATCTCAATCAAAAATACCAATACATCCTATACATTATTTAAAATTGTTCCAATTATCAAAACACCTCGACTGATACCAAAATTATCGAATTATATCGAATTCAAGCCTAAGTTCTTCTAAATCTTTCAAAACACGCATTCGATCAAAAACCTAACCAAACCACGCCCGAATGACTTGAAATTTTTCAAACATGTCCCAAATGACGTGACGGTGCTACAAAAACTTTTGGAGATCCATTTCAACCCTCAAATCAAAATTTCACCTATCAACAGGAAATTGCCAAAATACTAGCTTTTGGTATTTCTAGCCTAAATGAGCTACGGACTTCAAAAATACATTCCGAATATGCTCCTAACCCCGAAATAAACTAACAGAGCTAACAGAACTATCGGTTTTCTATTCCGAGGCCATCTTCACATATTTCTAATTTCGGACCATTTTTCAACACTTATGCTCTCATTTAGGGACTAAGTGTCCCAAAATATTCCTAAGAACGTCCCATCAAGCCAAAATAGCATAAATGAATTTAGAGGAAGCAATTAATAGGGGAACAAGGTGTAAATTCTAAAAACGACCGGCCGGGTCGTTACAAAGATGCCACAAGACTCCCCTATTTGTTCTTGAAGATTCTTGGTACCAGTAGATGGTGGAGTAACAAAAAAAAAAGCTAAGTTTTTCCTTTTTTCCCTTTCTGTTTCTTGTTGTCTTTTGCATGTGTTTGCTTCGATTTTAATTGTTTTATTTTATTTGTCTCTTAATTTCTATTTTTAAAATAAAATAAAATAAAATAATAATTATAGTATTTTAGGAATAAAAGTTGATACTACTTGGTCTTAAATTTTTGAGTAATATTTGGTTTAAACTTTGATTTGGTAAATAAATTGATATCAAAATTAGTATAATTGGATTTTCATGACTGAACAATGTGATTTTAATGGTTTATTACATTAGCTTCTGATATTAGTCATCTCTAATAATTGTTAGCAGTAATTGTTGATAATTAGTTTGCTTACTTAGGATTAATTGATATTATTTAGCATTTAGTTATAGTTGTTAAGTTCCTAATCGTTAGTTAATTCAATTTGTTAAATTTTGATTAGTTTTTATAATTAGGGTTATAATTGTTAAGTCTAACAGTTAAATAATTCAGGGAGTTAAAGGGGTTGAAGAGTAATAGGTTCAGTTAGTAAATCTAACTTAGTTTTAGGGGTATTTTGGGTAACTAAAAAGGGCTATTAGTAATAAATCGAAGGAGGGGATAATTTGGGAATAAAAGTAAGCGTAATTGGCCAGATTTTTAAGTGAAGTGAGGGTAGATAGGGGATTACATTAGATTAGAAGGTTCTAGATGTGGTCAGTGTTTTAAAAGGCGGGGGCGTAAGGTGAGACGTTTGCATTTAATTTCTAATTTTTTATAAAATAATATAATTATAAAAAATATTATTAAATAGATAAAATTGCATAAAATGTTGAAATAAACTTTAAATAAGTAATATATATATAGGGTAGTCAATTGTATATCAAGTTAAAAAATAAGGGAAGAATTAAAATAAAAGAGGGACCAAAGTTTTATTAATAAAATTCGAACTTCCCTCCAAATCTAACTCTATAAATAGGTATTAATATGCCTTATTTCAGAAGTTTTGAAATCCGAAAAATATTCTCTAAGTAATCTTTCCTTCTTAGATCAAATTTTAGAGGTTCATCATTCAAAAAAACTTAGAAACGTAAAAAATATTTAGTAAAAAGTCCAAAATTATAGTGTTACATTGATAAATTAATCTGGATTTGAAGGCTATGCAGTAATTCTCTCCTGATCTAGTATTCAAAAATCTTTAAA
This sequence comes from Nicotiana noctiflora, assembly GCA_032618575.1. Lineage (NCBI taxonomy): Eukaryota > Viridiplantae > Streptophyta > Magnoliopsida > Solanales > Solanaceae > Nicotiana > Nicotiana noctiflora. The sequence goes on from JASVEL010012333.1 coordinate 12,897, forward strand.
GTTGCAATTTGGATTAGTCGAGTTGATTTTCTCGTTGAAATACTGTTGATGTGGTGTTATCTCTGTTGTCTTGACGCTATGTTGGATTTTATATCATGTCTTCTATTGCAGTTCCTGTATAACTACTGCTTATCCTTCTTCTAATAATTTTTTGACTTCAAATCCAGGTACACATTTTGTAACCTTCAAGCTGGTGAAAAATGAAATGAAATGCCGTTAGAGTTGATTCATGACTGTTCGTTCTTATTTTTTTTTAAATTCAAAAGTGTAGAGTAATTATGTCTTATTATTTAATTAGACTGTTCGGATTGTTATATGGACTGTATAAATTTGGACTATATATTTATACTTTCAGAACACTTGAACTATGATTAGTATTTGACCATTATTAACATAATTGAAATAGTTAGGATTTTTATGATAGTGAAATATATTGCTAAATCTGGATTTCATTTAATATAGTATGTAAAGAAAAGCTGGAAATAATTTATTAATATTTTTTCGTTAATTTCGTTTCAGAATAGCTTTTAGTTGTTGAATTAAAAAAAAAAGTCCATATGCTAAGTCAAACCTGCTATCACTTAAGCTAATTTCGAAACAACATTATTGTACTGTGAAATGGAGTAGTTTAAGGTACTGGTACTCTAATCTACATTTAATGTTTAGAAGTTAATTTTAAAAGTAAATGAATTAGAAGTCAAGCATTTGAGTATACGAACCGCAAATAATCAATAAAAAGGTTGAATAATATTACTATCCCATTCTTAATAGTTAAATGTGCATTTTCAATTAGATCAGTTGGATAAATTGATTTGTTCGTGAATATCTATAGAATCCAAATAACCTGAACTTTAATCTGGAATTTGAATGGTCAATGTCCTGTTAATTGGTATAATGGTGTATTATTTACGTTTGTTTTAATTATTGAAGGCATTTGATCCAGTTTCATTAACATTGGGAATAATTTTTCTGGGTTCTGCAATCATGTTTAAAATATGGACATGCCTTTGGTATACTTTACCAGACAGCTTAGAACTTAGGCCCCAACTATGATGGATCTGCCCTTACGCCTTTGGATTAAAGTTTACGGACTGCTTGCAAGCCCAAAAATAATTAAAGACGAGGACTCTTATGAGTTCATGGATCCAAAAATAATACTATTAGGTAATATTAATCGATTAGGATTTCTTTTATTAGAGACAAAACAAAGAAATAAAACATAGTTACTCTAGGACTAACCTTTAAATGAAAATAATGAGACGAGCCTCGCGCAACAGAAATACAAATTGCGGGGCCCTCAAGAATTACTTACTAAAAATACTAGAAATTGGGAGGACCGTTTAGCAAATTTTTCGGTCCTCCCCAAAGTTAATAAACGCGTAGTCGCGTATGTTAATAATATTACATTCCTAAATACGGCTGCACATTTATGTGACCCAAATCCAAATCTCAATGAAATCGAAATGTGTACGGGTGCACTGGTGCGGTGTGGTTCGAGATACATTTTCACGACATTGTAATTCTTGTAAAAAGTAAAATAAATAATAAATATAATAAAATGGGGTTATTAATAAAAGCACATAAAAATAGAACATGTATTGAAATCAGATAAAAATTAAATAAAACAGTTGAGTGACCGTGCTAAAACCACGGAATCCAGGAATGTCTAACACCTTCTCCCGGGTTAACAGAATTCCTTATATGGATTTGCCGTTCACGGACTGTTAATAGAGTCATATTTTCTTCGGTTTGGGATTCAACCGGTGACTTGAGACACCATTAATCTCCTAAGTGGCGAGTTTAAATAAATAATAATAAAATCCCGTTCTGATTGTCTTTTAATTGGAAAAACTCTTTTACGCCTTTCACGGTGTGTAATTAAAACATAAAAAGGAGGTGTGATAGCTCTAGCGACTCTGCTAGGGAAACATGAAGAGTTTTCGTGCAAAGACAAGTGAGCGGTAATGAGGGATTTTTGCCTATTCGCATATTCTGTCTGAAGCATTTTTTGAAAAGGTTGACCGCACCCTGCTTCAGAGGTTGCCTACATATCCCGGGCTAAAAGGAATTAGGTTAGTGTAGTTCTGGATTGTTTGGTAGCTCGGGCTACCGGAAGCTATGATTTCACTACTGTTGCTGCTGTTACTGTTATACCCCATTTTAACACGGGTCAAATTAGAGTATAACATATTGGTAATTCTGTAGGTTTAAATAATTAAAGAGAGAGTCGCCACCTAATTATTTTAACAGTGAATTAGGACACCTATTTTAGCTAAGTAGTGCTTAAAGTTAACTCTGTTTTATGGTCTGTTTAACCTCAAAATTCTAGGTAAGGGTTCTAGTTAATCCTATAGGGAAGGTTATGAAGGCACCCTATATGATCTGTTAATTACAGTTAACCGACCAAACTTAGGTTAATAAAAATCCATTATTTTTAGAAGTAAATATTGTCACGACCCTAGTTCACCAATTGTGAACATGTCGTGATGGCACCCAGTCCCCAAGACTAGGTAAGCCTAACACATTGCGGAATATATAAGTTATAAATACTTAAATAAGAAACAGCGGAAAAATAACATAAAAGATATGTAATCCGTGCCGCTTGGCACATACATCCGTCACACAATGAATAAAACACTACCAAGATCCGGAACCCCACGGTAACACAGACTAAAAGGGAAATACAACTGTGGCTCTATGTGTAGAGAGTATCTAACAACGAAATGAAGAAAAATGTCAACTAGTAATACTAGAATAGAAGGGAAGCCTTCGGATCCGCGGACGTAGCAGATCATACCTCGAAGTCTCCCAGAAAGCTGCGGAATCACCTAGCACGAGCCTGCTCTGATGTACCTGGATCTGCACAACAAAAGTGTGCAGAAGAGTAGCATGAGTACACCACGGCGGTACTCGGTAAGTGCCAAGCCTAACCTCGATGGAGTAGTGACGAGGAAGGTCAGGGCCCTACTGAGAAACAATAATAATATAATGATAACAAAATAAACAGTTTAAAAGATAATAACAATAATTCCCGAGATCCTGAGATTGTTGAAATGTGGACTACGGGTTCAATTCCCGAGATCCTGAGATTTATTGAAATATGGACTACGGGTTCGATTCCCGAGATCCTGAGATTATTGAAATGTGGACTACGGGTTCGATTCCCGAGATCCTGAGATTTATTGAAATGAGGACTACGGGTTCGATTCCCGAGATCCTGACTGATGGGTAGGGACTGCGGGTTCGATTCCCGGAGATCTTGAGTTATTAAGATATTATTGAGACATGGGCTGCGGGTTCGATTCCCGGAGACCCAGAGGTACTGAGAATGGGACTGTGGGTTCAATTCCCACGAGTCCTGGATTTGTTTTATTGAGTTGGTTATTTGTTGTTAGCTTAATTGTAGACAGTTGCAGTAATCATCTTATTGTTGTTATTTCGGAAATTATTATTATTTAAACTGTTTATTTTGTTATCATCATTATATTATTGTTTCTCAGTAGGGCCCTGACCTTCCTCGTCACTACTCCATCGAGGTTAGGCTTGGCACTTACTGAGTACCGCCGTGGTGTACTCATGCTACTCTTCTGCACACTTTTGTTGTGCAGATCCAGGTACATCAGAGCAGGCTCGTGCTAGGTGATTCCGCGGCTTTCTGGGAGACTTCGAGGTATGATCTGCTACGTCCGCGGATCCGGAGGCTTCCCTTCTATTCTAGTATTACTAGTTGACATTTTTCTTCATTTCGTTGTTAGATACTCTCTACACATAGAGCCACAGTTGTATTTCCCTTTTAGTCTGTGTTACCATGGGGTTCCGGATCTTGGTAGTGTTTTATTCATTGTGTGACGGATGTATGTGCCAAGCGGCACGGATTACATATCTTTTATGTTATTTTTCCGCTGTTTCTTATTTAAGTATTTATAACTTATATATTCCGCAACGTGTTAGGCTTACCTAGTCGTGGGGACTGGGTGCCATCACGACATGTTCACAATTGGTGAACTAGGGTCGTGACAAGTTGGTATTAGAGCTCTAGGTTCATAGGAGTCACGGGACACAGACCGGTTACTTAGAGTCTCGCTGATCGATACGGAGACGTCTGTATTTATCTACGAGGGGCTATGTAGCTGTTTAGGAAACTCTTCATTTCTTTTGGATTCCTTGTCGTGCGACATTTTTGACATCAAAAATCTAAACTACTGCTTTCTATTCTCTCACAGATGGTGAGGACACGATCTACTCGCGATGATCAGGTACCCGCGCCCCCTGTTGCCGCCGTCAGAGGCCGGGGCCGAGGTAGAGGACGAGGACGCGCCCGAGGTGCAGCCACAGCACCCGCGCGTGCTGCTGCTGAGGTGCCACAGGTAGACCAGGTTGGAGCGCAGGCACCTGGTACACCGACTACAGCTGCTACTACTCCAGCACTACAGGAGACCCTGGCCCAGTTCATGAGTATGTATACCACTTTAGCTAGAAGCTCTCTTTAGCCCATTTAAACAAATTAATTGACGAAATAAAAGCAGTACATGTAACGAAAACAGGGAACCCAGTCCCATAATACATTAACTCCCATAGACCAAGGGCCAAGAGTCATGAGCCTCTAAAGAACATAAGTGTAATAAAGTTTATAACAAACTCGGTGCGGAAAAGAAAGACAACAAGATAAGAAATGACAGCTAGAAGGGGAGTCAGGTCCTGCGGACGCTGCGGCTACCTCGACTATCCCGCACAATGCCTCCGAGTAGCTACCGAATCAAGTCTGCTGAGAGGTACCTGGATCTGCACACAAGGTGCAGGGAGTAAAATGAGTACTGCCAGACTCAGTGGTAATAAACAAGGGTAAGACAGCGCAGATAAGAAATCCGCGATAAAGCACTATGTAAAACTATAATCAGCTACCCTGTCATAGAATCAATATTCACTGCACCTGTACCAACAAATACCAATAAATAGCATAACAGCTAGCATATGTAGCTAAATGCAATGCAATGCATGATATGACCGCTACGGCGCGTAGCCCGACTCCAAGTTTTGGGTACCCGTGCTCACTGTGGGGGTTCAGACTCCGGAGGCGCTCCTACAGCCCAAGCACATCTCATAGAGATATTCCTGCGGCGTGCAGTCCGATCCAACATATATCTCGCTGCGGTGCGCAGCCCGATCCACTACTAGTCAGCTAATATGCAGATACAGCCTCGCAGGCTCAAAAGTAGTTTTTTGAAAACTCTTTTATCATTTTTCAGTTGGAAAACAGTAATATCAAGTTCCAGAGATTGGAATTAGCATAATAACAAAATAGCTGCGGACTAGTAGTAAACTAGCATGTCTATATGATAAGACAATGATAACGATCCTCGCGGGATCCAATAAGTGGCTCACGGCCCACAAGTATACTCAACCACCCAAGAAGGAGGTTCGACGGCTCGAGAATAGCCAATAATACAATATCAACAGGTCGGACTAATATATAGTCTCCGGTTCATGATCGACCCCGCACTCTCAAGAGTGTGCGTGTCTCGCCGCTATACAGCGTCACAAAGTGGTATACCGGGGTTTCGAACCCGCTGGTCATCACCCACATCTATTACTCGCCTCAATACGGCGCGACGACTACTCCGCAATGCCCTTGCCACGAGAATCAAGCTCCACACTCTCAGAATCTGATCAAATACAGTAGAAACACAACAAATTAGGTCAATGGGACGACACCCAATCAATATAACTCAATTTACATCAAAATTCCCAAAGTTGTCAAATCCCGACTTTCGGTACGCTTCTCGAAAAATTACGAAAGTCACATATTCGGAACCCTCGTCTCGATACGAGTCTAGGCATATAAAATTTACCAAAATCGGACTCCATTTGCCCACTCAAATCGGTGTTTTTCTTCAATTTAGGCCTAGGGCTCAAACCCACCTTTAATCTTCCATTTACGGAAATTTAACCAAGGATTTCATGTTAAAATGATGTAATTAAGCCACAAAACTTACCTCCAACGAATCCCCGATGAATTACCAGCAATTCCCGTGAGTTTCTCTCTCTAGAACTCAAAAATGGCGTTTTGGGTTAATGAACCCGCGACTGGTTCTGTTCTGGTTTTAATTTCACTGCCAGACCAATCCTTCTATGCGATCGCAATGACCCTATGCGATCGCATAGAGTTAAATTTCCTACCGATTTCCCCTTCTATGCGATCGCATTGCACTCCCGCGATCGCATAGCACAACCTTCCAGGCCTCATCTTTTCTTCTCTGCGATCGCAACACTGGCTATGCAATCGCAATGCACAGTCTGACAAACCTATGCGATCGCACCCCATGCTATGCGATCGCATAGCACATTTTTCTCACCCCTCCAATCTCTTCTATGCGATCGCACAAGTGACCCTGCGATCGCAGAGTGCCAGTTTCCATACCTATGCGATCGCATCTCCTATTACGCGATCGCATAGAACAACTATGGGGCTCACTTCCATCCTTCTATGCGATCGCATCTACTCTATGCGATCGCATAGAGCATCCGTCTGCAACAAAACCAGCAGCCAACAGCAGTTCAAAACTTCAAAATGCCGGATTATGGTCCGAATTCATCCCGAGGCCCCCGGGACCCCAACGAAAACCACCAACATACTCCAAAACACGATACAAACTTGTTCCAATCATAAAAACACCATCCTAAACATCAAAATCACCAATTACACACGGATTCAAGCCTAAATTCCTTAAAACTTTCCGAATTACGCATTCAATCAAAAACCCGACTAAACGACGTCCGAATGACCTGAAATTTTGCAGGCACATCCAAAATCACCTAACGGAGCTACTGCAATTGTCGGAATTCCATTCCGACCCCCGGATCAAAATCTCACCTACCGTTCGGATTTCGCCAAAATTCAACCTTAGCCAATTCAAGCCTATTTCTACACCAGGCCTCCAAATTCAATTCCGATCGCTCCCTTAAGTCACAAATCACCTCCCGGAACTAACCGAATCATCAGAACCTGATTCCGAGCCCTCTAACCAAATAGTCAACTCCGGGTTGACTTTCCTTATTCAAGTTTCCTTCAAAAAGGCTATATGCCTCATTTTCAATCCAATTCACTCCTAACTCACCCGATAGACTCTAACACTGATATAAAAGCATAAACCATGTAATTACAACATAACGGGGTGGTAATTCTCGTGACGACGGGCTAGGTCGTCACATTCTCCCCCTCTTAAGCAAACGCTCGTCCTCGAGCGGGTCAAGAAACATACCTGAAGTCTCAAACAAGTGAGGATATCTGCTCCGCGTCTCCCGCTCGATCTCCCAAGTGGCCTCCTCCACGGGTCGACCTCTCCATTGAACCTTAACTGATGCAATCTCCTTAGACCTCAATTTTCTCACTTGCCGTCCCAAAATGGCAATAGGCTCCACATCATAGGATAGATCACCATCAAGCTGAATGGTGCTGAAATCTAATACATGAGACGGATCTCCAATGTACTTCCGGAGCATAGACACATGGAATACTGGATGAACGCTGGATAAGCTGGGCGGCAAGGCCAACTCATATGCCACCTCTCCAACTCTCCTAAGTATCTCAAAAGGACCAATGTACATGGGACTCAACTTTCCTTTCTTCCCAAACCTCATGACACCCTTCATAGGTGAAATCTTCAACAATACTCTGTCACCAACCATGAAAGACAACTCTCGAACTCTACGGTCCGCATAACTCTTCTGACGAGACTGTGCTGTACGAAGCCTCTCCTGGATCAACTTTGCTCTATCCAGAGCATCCCGGACTAACTCGGTCCCTATCAATCTAACCTCGCCGAGGCTCAAACCATCCCACGGGGGATCTACGCGTCTGCCATACAATGCCTCATACGGGGCCATCCGAATACTCGACCGATAACCGTTGTTGTAGGCAAACTCGGCAAGTGGTAGGAACTCATCCCACGAACCACCAAAATCAATCACACAAGCTCGCAACATATCCTCCAAGATGTGAATAGTGCGCTCAGACTGTCCGTCTGTCTGGGGGTGAAATGCTGTACTCAACTCAACCCGTGTACCCATCTCTCGCTGAAATGCTCTCCAAAACTGAGAAGTGAACTGAGTACCCCTGTCGGATATGATAGACACCGGAACTCCATGCAACCGAACAATCTCTCGAATAAAGATCGCTGCCAACCGCTCCGATGAGTAGGTAGTACTAACCGGAATGAAGTGAGCTGACTTGGTCAGTCTATCCACAATCACCCATACAGAATCAAACTTCCTCGCCGTCCGAGGGAGTCCAATAACAAAGTCCATAGTGATCCTCTCCCATTTCCACTCAGGAATATCAATGCGCTGAAATACACCACCGGGCCTCTGATGCTCGTACTTAACCTGCTGACAGTTGAGGCACCGTGCTACATGTCCGACAATGTCCATTTTCATCTTTCTCCACCAATAGTGCTGTTTCAAATCTTGATACATCTTCGCGGCTACTGGATGGATAGAATACCGCGAGCTATGGGCCTCCTCCAGAATCAACTCACGAAGGCCATCAACATTGGGCACGCATATCCGGCCCTACATCCTCAATACGCCGTCACTATCAATGGTGACATCTCTAGCATCATCATGCTGAACTCTGTCCCTAAGGACAACCAAATGTGGATCATCATACTGGCGCTCACGAATACGATCATATAGAGATGACCGAGATACAACACAAGCCAATACCCGGCTGGGCTCCGAAATATCTAACCTCACTAGCCGATTGGCTAGCACCTGAACATCATAAGCAAATGGCCTCTCCTCAGCTGGAATATATGCCAAGCTCCCCATACTGACCGCCTTCCGGCTCAAAGCATCGGCCACCACATTGGCCTTCCCCGGATGATATAATATAGTAATGTCATAATCCTTCAGCAACTCCAGCCATCTCCGCTGTCTCAAATTAAGGTCTTTCTGTTTGAACAAGTGTTGGAGACTACGATGGTCGGTATACACCTCACAAGACACACCGTACAAATAGTGTCTCCAAATCTTCAATGCATGAACAATGGCGGCTAGCTCCAAATCATGAACAGGATAGTTCTTCTCATGTGGCATCAACTGCCGAGAAGCATAAGCAATCACCTTACCTTCCTGCATCAACACACAACCTATCCCCAGTCTCGAGGCATCACAGTAAACAGTATATGTACCTGAAGCTGATGGCAATACTAAAACTGTAGTTGTGATCAAAACTGTCTTGAGCTTCTGAAAGCTCTCCTCGCACTCATCCGACCACACGAATGGTGCACCTTTTTGAGTCAACTTGGTCAAGGGCGAAGCAATAGAGGAAAATCCTTGAACAAACCGGCGATAATAACCTGCCAACCCAAGAAAACTATGAATCTCTGTGGTCGAGGTTGGTCTAGGCCAACTCTACACCGCCTCTATCTTCTTCGTGTCGACCTGAATACCCTCGATGGACACCACGTGCCCCAAGAGAGCTACTGAGCTGAGCTAAAACTCACACTTGGAGAATTTAGCATATAGCTTCTCCTCCCTCAATCTCTGCAACACAATACTCAAATGCTGAGCATGCTCCTCCCGACTACGGGAGTAGACTAGAATGTCATCAATGAACACAATCACAAATGAATCCAAATAAGGCCCGAACACACTGTTCATCAGATGCATAAATGCTGCTGGGGCGTTGGTCAGCCCAAACGACATCACAAGAAACTCATAATGACCATATCGGGTCCTGAATGCAGTCTTCATAATATCCGAGTCCCTGATCTTCAGCTGATGATAGCCTGAACGAAGATCGATCTTAGAAAACACCCTCGCACCCTGTAACCGATCAAACAAATCATCTATGCGCGGTAGAGGGTACTTGTTCTTCACTGTCACTTTGTTCAATTGCCTATAATCAATACACGTTCGCATGGAACCATCTTTCTTTTTAACAAATAATACCGGCGCACCCCACGGAGACACACTAGGGCGGATGAAACCCTTATCCAGAAGTTCTTGAAGCTGCTCTTTTAGTTCTTTCAACTCGGCTGGTGCCATTCGATAAGGAGGAATGGATATGGGCTGAGTGCCCGGCACCAAGTCAATGCCAAAATCAATATCCCTGTCCGGCGGCATGCCCGGCAGGTCTGAGGGGAATACATCTGGGAAGTCCCTCACAACAGGTACAGAATCAATGCTAGGAGACTCGGCTCCCACATCTCTCACAAAAGCTAAGTACGATAAGCACCCTTTTTCAACCATCTTCTGAGCTTTTAAGAACGAAATAACACGGCTAGGGACGAAATCAGTCGAACCCCGCCACTCAATCTGAGAAATACCAGGAATGGCCAACGTAACTGTCTTAGCATGACAGTCCAATATAGCATGGTACGGAGACAACCGGTCCATACCCAATATAACATCAAAGTCCACCATCCCCAACAATAACAAATCTGCCTGGGTCTCCAGACCCCCAATAGATATAACACAGGATCTATAGACATGATCCACAACAATCGTATCACCCACGGGGGTGGATACATGAATAGGCAAATCAAGACTACCACGAGTCGCACCCAAATAATGTGCAAAATAAGAGGACACGTAAGAATATGTGGATCCTGGATCAAATAGAACGGAGGCATCTCCTGTGACGGACGGAAATGATACCCGTAATCACCGCGTCGGAGGCAAGCGCATCACGCCCGTCAGGAAGTGCGTAGAATCACGCCTGGCCTCCACCAGATCTCTCCTCGCCCCTGGGGCGTCCACGAGAAGACTGACCTCCACCTCTACTAGACTGAGATGGTGCTGAAGAGGAGGGCTGATCCCTCTGCTGAGTCCTGCCCCTACGTAGTCGAGGGCACTGTCTCCTCATGTGGCCAAACTCACCACACTCATAACATGCACCTGGTGCTGGAGAAGTAGGTGCTGCACTCTGGGCTGGGAGGGCACTAAGTGATGACTGACCCTGCTGAAACCCCTGTCGACCACGACCATAAGAACCTCCGCTCTGCTCTGGGCGGCCCGAATGAGAAGGTCTAGATGAGCGACCTCTGCTCTGCTGGGAATGCCCTCTAGATGGAGCACCACTGAAACTGCCAGAACCACGAGGCCTCTTGGCCTCCCGCTCCTCTCTCTCTCGGCGACGATCCGCTTCAATGGAGCGTGCCATATCAGCAACCTGCTCGAACGATGATGACAGAACTCGCTCGCTGGTCATAAGAATACGGATAGAGTAGTTGAGGCCATCAATGAACCTCCTGATCCTCTCCCTATCGGTGGGGATCATCCATGTGGCATGCCTAGCCAACTGAGTGAATCTAAGCTCATACTGGGTCACGGACATGTCGCCCCGAATCAACCACTCGAGCCGGCGACGTAGCTCCTCGTGACGAGGCCGAGGTACATATTTCTCTAGAAAGAGAGTAGAGAAGCTGCTGCCATGTGAGAGGTGTCGCTCCTCCCGAGGCCTACGCCTCTCAAACTCCTCCCACCAATCAAATGCGGGACCGGTGAGCTGAAAAGTAGTAAATGAAACTCCGTTGGACTCAAGAATACCAGCCGCCCGCAACATCCTCTGACACTTATCCAAGAAACCCTGGGCATCCTCGCCCTCAACGCCACTGAAATAGGGTGGCTGAAGTCTACCAAACCTCTCAAGATGACGCTGCTCGTCGTCGGGCATAACCTGAACCATATGCTCTGGAGCTGGAGCTGGTGGAGCTGGAGGAATAACCGGTGCAACCACCTGAGCGGGGACCGCCTCTGGTGTCTGAAGTCCCTGAACAACCGGGTCAGGTGTGCGAGCTGCAGGGGTCTGCTGACCACCCCCTGTCTGAGATGTCGCTGTAGTAGCAGTAGCTGAGACTACCTGAGCCAAACCGGAACACACCGATAATATCTGAGCAAGAGTCTCCTGAAGACCAGGAATAGCAATAGATACAGTCTGGCCCTGAACTGGGGCTGCTGGAGTATCAACCACTGGGGGCTGCTCCTGAACTGGTACAACGGGCGGGTCAGCTGGCACTGCCTCAGCTACCCTACCTCTACCTCTAGCACGACCGCGCCCACGACCTCTAACAGGTGGCAATGGAGGTCGTCCACCTCGTCCCGATGCTCGCGTTCTCGCCATCTGCGAGAGAATAGAATATAGAAGTTCAGTTCTCAGAACAACAAGATCGCACGACGGAGTTCAAGAAAAGTGAAGTTTTCCTAAAGGTTCGCAGCCTCCCGAGGATAAGTACAGGCGTCCCCGTACCGATCCACAAGACTCTACTAACCGGCTCAAGACTCACGAGGCCTAGTAAACCTAGGCTTTGATACCAACTTGTCACGACCCCAAATCCGGTCGTGATGGCGCCCAGCACATTGCTAAGCCAGCCTGACCAATCAATATCAACAACGGAGCTAGAAGCTCTCTTTAACCCATTTAAGCATATTAATTCACGAAATAACAGCGAAACATATGACGAAAACGGGGAACCAAGTCCCATAATACATCAACTCCCATAGACCAAGGGTCAAGAGTCATGAGCCTCTAAAGAACATAAGTGTAATAAAGTTTATAACAAACTCAGTGCGGAAAGGAAAGACAACAAGATAAGAATGACAGCTAGAAGGGGAGTCAGGTCCTGCGGACGCTGCAGCTACCTCGACTATCCCGCACAATGCCTCCGAGTAGCTACCGAATCAAGTCCGCTGAGAGGTACCTGGATCTGCACACAAGGTGCAGGGAGTAAAATGAGTACTGCCAGACTCAGTGGTAATAAACAAGGGTAAGACAGCGCAGATAAGAAATCCGCAATAAAGCACTATGTAAAACTATAATCGGCTACCCTGTCATAGAATCAATATTCACTGTACCTGTACCAACAAGTACCAGCAAAACAGTATAATAGCTATCAGATGTAGCTAAATGCAATGCAATGCATGATATGACCGCTACGACGCGTAGCCGGATCCAATTTGGGTACTCGTGCTCACTGTGGGGGTTCAGACTCCGGAGGGGCTCCTACAGCCCAAGCACATCTCATAGAGATATTCTTGCGGCGTGCAGTCCGATCCAACATATATCTCGCTGCGGCGCGCAGCCCGATCCACTACTAGTCAGCTAATATGCAGATACAGCCTCGCAGGCTCAAATGTAGTTTTTTGAAAACTCTTTTATCATTTTTCAGTTGAAAAACGGTAATATCAAGTTCCAGAGATTGGAATTAGCATAATAACAAAATAGCTGCGGACTAGTAGTAAACTAGCATGTCTATATGATAAGACAATGATAACGATCCTCGCGGGATCCAATAACTGGCTCACAGCCCACAATATACTCAACCGTCCAAGAAGGAGGTTCAACGGCTCGAGAATAGCCAATAATACAGTATCAACAAGTCGGACTAATATATAGTCTCCGGTTCATGATCGACCCCGCACTCTCAAGAGTGTGCGTGTCTCGCCGCTATACAGCGTCACAAAGTGGTATACCGGGGTTTCGAACCCGCTGGTCATCACCCACATCTATTACTCACCTCGATACGGCGCGACGACTACTCCGCAATGCCCTTGCCACGAGAATCAAGCTCCGCACGCGTAGAATCTGATCAAATACAGTAGAAACACAACAAATTAGGCCAATGGGACGACACCCAATCAATATAACTCAATTTACATCAAAATTCCCAAAGTTGTCAAAACCCGACTTTCGGTACGCTTGTCGAAAAATTACAAAAGTCACATATTCGGAACCCTCATCTCGATACGAGTCTAGGCATATAAAATTTACCAAAATCGGACTCCATTTGCCCACTCAAATCAGTGTTTTTCTTCAATTTAGGCCTAGGGCTCAAACCCACCTTTAATCTTCCATTTTACAGAAATTTAACCCATAATTTCATGTTAAAATGATGTAATTAAGCCACAAAACTTACCTCCAACGAATCCCCGATGAATTACCAGCAATTCCCGTGAGTTTCTCTCTCTAGAACTCAAAAATGGCGTTTTGGGTTAATGAACCCGCGACTGGTTCTGTTCTGGTTTTAATTTCACTGCCAGACCAATCCTTCTATGCGATTTCAATGACCCTATGTGATCGCATAGAGTTAAATTTCCTGCCGATTTCCCCTTCTATGCGATCGCATTGCACTCCCGCGATCGCATAGCACAACCTTCCAGGCCTCATCTTTTCTTCTCTGCGATCGCAACATTGTCTATGCGATCGCAATGCACAGTCCGACAAACCTATGCGATCGCACCCCTTGCTATGCGATCGCATAGCACATTTTTCTCACCCCTCCAATCTCTTCTATGCGATCGCACAAGTGACCTTGCGATCGCAGAGTGCCAGTTTCCATACCTATGCGATCGCATCTCCTATTACGCGATCGCATAGAACAACTCTGGGGCTCACTTCCATCCTTCTATGCGATCGCATCTACTCTATGCGATCGCATAGAGCATCCGTCTGCAACAAAACCATCAGCCAACAGCAGTTCAAAAATACAAGAAATGGTCCGTTTGGACCCCCGAAATCAACCCGAGGCCCCCGGTACCCCAACGAAAACCACAAACATACTCCAAAATACGATACGAACTTGTTCCAATCATAAAAACACCATCCTAAACATCAAAATCACCAATTAAACACGGATTCAAGCCTAAATTCCTTAAAACTTTACGAATTACGCATTCAATCAAAAACCCGACTAAACGACGTCCGAATGACCTGAAAATTTGCAGACATATCAAAAATCACAATACGAAGCTATAGAAATTGTCGGAATTCCATTCCGACCCCCGGATCAAAATCTCACCTACCTTTCGGATTTCGCCAAAATTCAACCTTAGCCAATTCAAGCCTATTTCTACACCGAGCCTCTAAATTCAATTCTGATCGCTCCCCTAAGTCACAAATCACCTCTCGGAACTAACCAAATCATCAGAATCTGATTCCGAGCCCTCTAACCAAATAGTCAACTCTGGGTTGACTTTCCTTATTCAAGTTTCCTTCAAAAAGGCTATATGCCTCATTTTCAATCCAATTCACTCCTAACTTACCCGATAGACTCTAACATTGATATAAAAGCATAAAACATGTATTTACAACATAACGGGGTGGAAATTCCCGTGACGACGAGCCGGGTCGTCACATTCTCCCCCTCTTAAGCAAACGCTCGTCCTCGAGCGGGTCAAGAAACATACCTGAAGTCTCAAACAAGTGAGGATATCTGCTCCGCATCTCCCGCTCGGTCTCCTAAGTGGCCTCCTCTACGGGTCGACCTCTCCACTGAACCTTAACTGATGCAATCTCCTTAGACCTTCCGGATGTTTTGGTTATGCCTCCTGCCGCCCCAGCACAACCCGGAGGTGGACCAGCTGCCTCTGAGGACGAGCAGCGTAGATTGGAGAGGTTCAAGAAATATGACCCTCCAGTGTTTAGTGGTTTGGCTTCGGATGATGCATTGGGTTTTCTAGAGGAGTGTCATCGTATTCTTCGTACTATGGGGATTGTGGAGACCAGCGGGGTTTCCTTCACTGCTTTTCAGTTTCGTGGGGCCGCTTATGATTGATGGCGCACGTATGAGTTGGATAGTCCGGAGGAGTATGCTTCATTAACCTGGATGCAGTTTTCAGATCTGTTTTTGAGGGAGTTTGTTCCCCAGAGCCTTAGGGATTCTTGGCGCTCGGAGTTTGAGCGACTGCGACAGGGCTCCATGTTAGTATCGGAGTATGCTATCAGTTTTAGCCGTCTAGCCAGGCATGCACCGGCTTTGGTAGCCACGGTCCGGGAGAGGGTGCAGAGATTTATTGAGGACCTGATTCCACTGATCCGGTCTAGCATTGCCAGAGAGTTGGAGACAGATACATCTTATCAGCAGGCAGTGAGCATTTCCAGGAGGAACGAGAGTATGCTCCCTAGAGAGCGGGGAGAGAGAGAGGCCAAGAGGTCTCGCGAGTCTGGTCATTTCTCTGGTGCCCGCACTTCAGCAGCCGGTCGTTTTGGCAGTTCACTCAGCATTGCCAGCACTCGGCATTGCCCGCAGCCGGTAGTACTCCAGGTCTTCCAGCACCTCAGGAGCCTTATTATGCTCCCCCAGTTTCCAGTGCACCTCCTGCGCGGGGTCCTTCCAGGGGTCAGACTAGTGGGGGTGAGGCCGGTCAGTCACAGCCACCGCGTCCTCCCGGAGCTTGTTTTGAGTGCGGGGATACTCGCCACCTGGTTAGGGAGTGCCCCAGGCGCAGGAGAGGAGCCCCTCATCAGTCATCACAGCATCCGCGTGGTTCTCAGGGCCAGCAGGCTATCATTCCAGCCCCAGCTGCCACTCCACCTGCCCAGCCAGCCAGGGGCGGGGGTCAGGGTTCCAGAGGCCGCCCTCGAGAGGGGGACATGCCAGATTCTATGCTATTCCTGATCGCACTGCGGCTGTTGCATCTGACTCTATTATCACAGGTATTATTCTGGTTAGTCACGGGGAGGCATCGGTTCTATTCGACACTGGTTCCACTTTTTCATATGTGTCTTCTTACTTTGCTTCTCATATGGGTGTGCCTCGAGATTCTTTGAGTGCCCCCATTTATGTTTCCACTCCGGTGGGTGATTCTTTGGCTGTGGACCGCGTATATCGGTCGTGTTTGGTCACTATTTGTGGTTTTGAGACTAGAGCGGATCTATTGTTGCTCGGGATGGTCGATTTTGATATAATTTCGGGCATGGACTGGTTGTCGCCCCATTATGCTATTCTTGATTGTCACGCCAAGATCATGACGCTGGCTATGTTAGGCATTCCACGTATTGAGTGGAGTGGTAGTCGAGATCACAACCCCAGCCGTGTTATTTCTTTTCTCAAAGCTCAGCGTATGGTTGAGAAGGGGTGTGCTGCTTATCTAGCCTATGTGCGGGACGTCGGTATTGACACTCCCTCTATTGATTCCGTTCCTGTGGTACGTGACTTTGCTGAAAAATTTCAAACTTCGGCATTTCAAGCCTAATTGAGCTAAAGACCTCCAAAATACATTTCGAACGCGCTCCCGACCCCGAAATCACCTAACGGAGCTAATGGAACCATCGGATCTCCGTTCCGAGGTCGTCTTAACACTGTTCTGAATACGGGCTATTTTTTCAACTACAAAGCTCTCATTCAGGGACTAAGTGTCCCAAAATGCTCCAAATTTCAGAACCGACTCTCCCGGCAAACCACAATAGCAGAAATGAACTTAGGGGAACAGTTAAATTGGGGATTGGGGCGTAATTTTCTAAAACGACCGGTCGGGTCGTTACAAATATAAGTATTTCTAAAGTAAGTAATCTTAGGTAAATATGGTTTCTAGCCTCGTGAGACTTTGTAGAAGAATGACTTTGAAAAAGAAAACGAAGGAAGCGTGATTTCAAAATATAGTAATTCAATTGTTCAAACTTGAATAAATGTAAAAGATCTATTTTTTTTAAGTGAAATATATTATGAAAAAAAAACAAAATGGATTTGTAAGAAATTTCAAGCTTCTAAACTTCAACTTTAACTTGATAAAATCACACTATTAGGAAAGTACTTAGTCTTAAATAGTTATGGACCCAAATTCACGTTTTTTGGCTTATTCCGAAAAGCTTGACAAGTTTGAAATTCAAACAGAGACTGAATTCTAGAAGAGCTCTTATTTGAAAATATTTTTATAAAATAACTCTAACCAAGATAGGGTTCTAAATATTTGGAGTAAAACAGTTTTGTTGTGAACAATAGATCAACAATTAAAAAATACTAAACTAATAAGTTGAGGCAGCACGTAGTTGCATTTATTCTGAAGCGCTTATGTTATCCAAACTTAGTTCAAAATCTAACGATATCTCCTAATTTTATAAGCTCTCAATAAGAATAACGATGTAAAGCAAATAATCCAACATGCAATGAAATAAACACTAAAGAAAATATAGCAGTTGTTCAGATGAATTTTATCATTTGGCTGCGATTTAAATGTAGCGATTTGAAGACAATGCAGTGCTAATGGAGTTCGAGTGATGGTGGTGGTGACGAGTCTTGCATTAAGACTCCATAATTTGCTCCAAGCACATATGCAAAAGAGAAAAAAAATAAGACGAGAATTAGAGAAGAGAACAATAAATTTTAAATAACTATAAAAAAAATAAAGGCAAAAAGGATAAATCAAACTTATAACTTAAACCCAATAAAGGACATGGGTGAAATAAATAGTTGTCCAATTCCAGCAGGCTTATACATGCCAATTTTTAAACCTTAATAAACCCTCAAAAATTAAATGCTAGAAAATAATCTTTAGGCATATCTTCTCCTCAAAATAATAAACAGAACACCAACTTTCGTGTTCGCGTGAAATCTAGAGGTTAAACCAATTAAGCTATCCTACATATATTGCTTCTTAGTGGCAGTGAAATATAAAATTTTATTAACTCTTTTAAGTGAACTACGCACATACTATTTATCTCTTGAATGCCTATTTAGAACAAAGGGTACATATTTCGCGAAAGGTTATGCGATCATATTATTCCCTTCAAGCAATGAGTCAAAATATTAAACTCCTATAGACATGATATCTATTACCATATAAAAAATAGAAGACTGCGTTTCTTTTTAACTCAGTCAAACAAATAATGGATTAATATTCAAAAGTAAATTTCTGAACTTACTACAACATGATTCGCATTCATTATATGAGATATTCTAAGTAATTGTAACAAAGCTTTATATTGATTTAGAGAAAGATAGTAGTTTAGCTAAATATTCTTATGACCTATAAAATAAATAAGGGTGCAAACTCTTGAAGACAGATATGAACAGGAATCGTAACAATTGATTTAAAAAAATACATTTCATATATTATTACTTCTATATGAAAAATAAAATAAAAACTATTAGAATATGAAAGTGACTTGAGAAAAACCTTTAATAAAGCTTGCTTTAGGATGAAAAGCAATCGACCTACTTATCTAATTTAATTAAAGAAACATAGAATAAAACTAGGTGAACAGCCCCACCCATGATGTCTTGAAGAAAAAAAAAAGCATAGAAATGGAATTATGATTCATGAAAAGTTGTCCTTGTTTAGCTACGTATTTTGTCCATTTTGATAGTTGGATGATATGAATTTGTAAACAATAGTAATAAAATATAAATGCAATATAATTATATAATTAAGTGGGCCGTCATTCTATCCTATACTAATGAATCCTAAGAACATGATACCTACCACAGTTGAATAAGTTAGTATTCTTAACATTTTTTATTAAGTGATAAGAAACAAAAAAAGTCATCTAGATATATTAATATATTTTTTTTATAACACTAAAAAAAATAGAAACAAAAGTAAGCCAGCCATCATTTCCTATAGTAACAATCTCTACAACATCAAAACTCGAATAAGCAATAGTAGACAACCACCGTTTTTTAAATAATAAATGAACAAAACACATTTTTAACGTTTTTTCAAACAACAAATATGATTCATATTCGAGAAAGAATTTAAAGAAATGGTACGAAAATTCAAAGACTGACCTTTTGTGGTGCAGCGAACTTGGGCGTGTCGAATAGATCTTTAGATTCTAGCTTCGGACTTGAACTCGGGCTCGCAACAACAACAAACTTTGCAAAAAAATCCTCTTTTGTAACAAAGATGACACAACTAAGAATTTGAGAGTATTTTTAAGGAACGAAATTGTTTTAAGATGGCTTCTAGAGCTTGTCCTAAGTCATTACCAAAGCTTAGTATTTATAGAAGAGCTACTAGCATTTTTCTAGATTTAACTTGGGCGGGATCTCACCTCTAGCCACTTTGAAACATGAACGTTGGCAGAGGATTCAAAGGGAGATCTGCCTTGGATTCATTGCTTGACTTTGGTAGACTCTGTGTCAGATTGTATTAAGAAAGGGAGAGAATGAAAGATTTTTTTAGTCAAAAATTGTGTGCTGGATTGATGAAAATGGGGAAAACATTAAATGGAGGAGAGAGCTACAGAAAAGAAAAATTGGTCAGAGAGGAATGAACCGTTTGGACTGAAGGCCTAATGAACAATGCCTAAAATTTTAGACAACAAAAGATAACAAAAAAACGAAAATATATGTGTTGTTTTTCCCTACCCATCATGTGACGTGATTTTTTATTAGAAAAAGAGACAAAAAAATCTTACTGCATCTTGACAAAGAAAATGGAGACA
The DNA here is from genome assembly GCA_032618575.1 of Nicotiana noctiflora. Lineage (NCBI taxonomy): Eukaryota > Viridiplantae > Streptophyta > Magnoliopsida > Solanales > Solanaceae > Nicotiana > Nicotiana noctiflora. The sequence goes on from JASVEL010012333.1 coordinate 33,061, forward strand.
AACACCATCGACTTTGGTGAGTACGAGTAGAGATCTCTTTCTTCCCTTTTAAAAGAGCAATGCCAAAAAAGTAAAATTAGCTTGTTAAATCATCCAAATATAGTAATAAAATATGTAAAATACTGTGCTTTGTTTGAAAAAAAATGCACTTGCTAGATGAGGCCAAAATAAGCTAAAACCAATGATGCTTCTTTCACTGTAATTTTCTTGACTTTAAACGTAAAACGTGAAATATGACTTAAACAATTTTGTATGGCCATAAAATTATGTAACTAAGGATCAAATTGAATGATTTAAAGTGAAATTATTTTAGAATAAAAAAAAAATAAATAAATAAATAAAAGTATGTTACATAATATGGAACATAGTAATATATTTTATAAATTTTAATCCTCGTAGATGTTAGGTCCATATTCTTTGAGCCATCTCAGTATCCTACACTTAATCGATATTTTTAATACCTTTAAAGAAAAATACATTGAAGAAAATATAGGTTGGGTGTTAATACGAACTAAGTTGATTTAATAGTCTTAGATTAAATTATTATATAAATTTTACAAATAAAATATGATTAAATAAAACCAAATCCTTGTATGAAATTTCAAACGTGTTGAATGGTTTTTGAGAAAAAGACATTTGGAGAAAAAGACGTTTGCAAGTTTTGTCAACACTAACATGTTTTACAAATAAAGATATGATAAAAATGCAATATGTTTATGGAGAAAAGAACGTTTGAAATTTGTATTAGAAAATCAGATTTGCTATTAGAAATCAATTGTAGTATTAAGAATAAAATAAATGCAAGCTTTAAGAAGTAAGGATAAAATAGTAGAAGACAAAATGTATTTATTCATAAAAATATGTTAGGTGAGACAAAAAATTAACATATTTGCATATAATGTTACTCTATCTATTTCCATTCAAATGACACATTTCACTTGTCGAGAGCCAATCTAACTAAGCTTTACGCTAAGTTGGATTTGTTCAACTTAATATTTTTTTAAAATTAAAAATTAGATATTCAAAAACTATACGAGAAATACTATAAGTTAAAATTTTCTCATATCAATATGATCAAAAAGATATTTTAAAATATTGGTCAAACGTCACATAATATGACTCTCGATAAGCGAAATGTGTTATTGAAACAGATGAAATATAAGATATTTACAATTACAAAATAATGTACAAATAAGTCAACTATCATCTATGTATATTTACAATATAGTCAATACATCACTATGTTAGTGTAAGAGAAACTTATTTCATCAATTAAACAAATATATATATATATATATATATATATATATATATATATATATATATATATATATATATATATATATATATATATATATATATATATATATTTAATTAGTACATTATACACACGTGAATTGCAGTATACTAAAATTGGTAATAGTAATAAAAGATAACAAATAATTTAAATAGGGCATGAAATTATTAATGACTAGGGAGCACTAGAAAAATTAATCAGAAGAGAGGTAGGACAAAATTGGGTATCAACAGCTGCCCCTCTTTGACCGAAAATGATGAAACAGTTATTGGACAAAGAAATTGATGTAGTAGCCAATTTTGTCCCGGCCATTAAGGCTGAAAATGGAAAAAAGAGAGATTAAAAAAAAATGATTACGGTCGAACTCTGGTTCCAGAATCTCCCATGCACCTTGGATTCTACGAGAATCGATTTATATGTAATCCAGACCGATGGTGCTATGGAGTAGGACTTAATTATTGATACAAATCCTAAAATGCTGCCCCAATATCAAAATATGGAGACAGGAGGTGTCAGATTCTTGGAATCATAATTGAAAGAAAATGTGTCGAAAGGAGGATTTTGGCTAAGATTTTGATAGTCAAGCCGAACAGAATCCGCAAGTAGACCTTTGACTTTTGCGGGCGAGTCTGGTTTCCTCCCCAGCAAACTGCCCCAGTTCGCTGTTAAGATAGAGTTCCACGTTGTGCTAAATTTCCTGCTAAACTCAACTAGGTATAATTGTTAGTAAACGAGATATTAAAATGCCAGGCATATTAAAATTATTCATAACAATAATTTTATTAAAATGACACCTCTAAGCTATTAATTTATCATAAAAATAAGCTGAGTGTATTTAAAATAATTCATTGATCATGAATAATGAGGCTTTGAGCAATGATTCATGTAATGGTGCCTTTCAGCGATGACTTATGTATGATTGACAAAAACGAGGCATTTTAGCCAATGATTGATGAAAATGAGGCATTTAAGCCGAATGATGCAGTAATTGGGGCATTTAAGCCAAATGACTGATGTGGCTTTCCAAGCCGAATAATTTAAGGTACTGAAAACATTTATGGAGGATCCGCAAGGCAATTGTGTGGTGCATTAAAAAGTAATATCGCAGTGTAGTTGAAAGCATTTGCATCGTGCATTGGCAAGAAATCATATGGTACTTTTAAAGCATTTATGCAGTGTATTTGCAGTGCTTTTGAAAGAAATAGTGCAGTGCATTTGAAAGCATTTGAATTATGCATTTGCATGCAATGGTGCATTTGGAAACAATGGTGCAATGCATTTGAGAGCGTTTTGCGGTGCATTTGAAAGCAATGGTGCAGTACATTTGCAGTGTATTTGAAAGCAATGGTGCGGTGCATTTGAAAGCAATGATATGGTGCATTTGCAATTTATGTGAAAGCAATGGTTGTGACGACCTAAAGGGTCATCACTTATTCAATTAATCATTTCGAGCTTCTGAGGCCTTGAAAACCTCATTCTATGTTGCCTCGATTTACGTGCACGATCCGAGCATGTAGCCGGAAAGATTTTGTGATAGAAAATATGAATTTTATGAGAAATTTGGATAAAAATGATATTAATATTGATATGGTTGACTTCGGTCAACATTTTTGGTAAACGGATCCGGACCCGAGATTTGATGGTCTCGAGAGGTCCATAGGAAAATATGGGACTTGGACATGCGTCCGGAGTCGAATTCTGAGGCCTAGAGCCCAAGTTATGAATTTTTATGTGAAATTGTTTTTGATGCAATTATTAAAGGAAATAAATTAATTGACCTTGGTATCGGGCTCATATTTTGGTTCCGACGCCCGGTACAAGTCTTAAATATTATATATGTGATTTCTGTAAAATTTGGTGACATTTGGATGTCGTTTGAGATGATTTGGACCTTGAGTCCCAAGTTTGAAAGTTTTGAAAACTAAAGGTATGAAAATCATGCATTTGAGGCTTGATTTGATAAAAACGAGGTGATATTGGCGATGTGATCGCACGAACAAGTTCATAATGTGTTTTGAGGTTATGTACATGTTTGGTTTGGAGCCCGGGGGGCTCGGGTAAAGATTTGATAGGCCGTTGGATGAAACTATGAATTTTTGAACTGCTGGTTTTTCACCCAGCTATTGGCTTCGCAATTGCGAAGCTTTCTCGCAATTGCGAAGGGGGACAGGCTCGCAAATGCGAACCTTCATCGCAAATGCGAAGCCCCTTTGGCCAGCCTTGTTCGCAAATGCGAACAATTGTTCGCATTTGCAAACTTCCCCAGTGCCAGCCTATGTTCGCAAATGCGAACAAAAGTTCGCATTTGCGAACTTTCCCCAACACTGCCTTGGTTCGCAAATGCGAACCATTGTTCGCAAATGCGAACACTGCCTATACAGCATGTGTTCGCAAATGCGAACAATAGTTCGCAAATGCGAACTATTCGCAAATGCGAACTTCCCAGCCTTAGCTTATTTTTCAAACTCCAGAAATTGGTCGGGGTTCGCAATTGCGAACCCATGTTCGCAAATGCGAACACAGAGACCTGAAAAACACGAATTTCAGTCATTTCTTCACATTTTACAAAACCAAAACACCCATTTGCGATTCCTCAAGGATTTCTTCTTCATCAAAACGATTGTAAGTCACTTTTTACTTAATTCTTTCAATTCCTAACATCATTAAACATGTTTTTCATAGGAAATCAAAGATTTTCATGGTAAAATTCTTGTTTTTGTTAGAAAATAGGGTTTTTTCATAAATTGGGGAATTGGACCTCGAATTGAGGTCCGATTTTGAAACAAATTATATATATGAACTCGTGGGGGAATGGGTAACCGGATTTTGGTCCTAACCCCGAATTCCGACTATGTGGGCCCGGGGTTGAAATTCACTATTCATGGCAGAATGTTGTAAAAGTAGTATTTGGTATTAGGAATTAGTTTGTTGAGTAGAATTGATGATATTAAATCAATTGTGTATAGATACGGTTGGATTGGAGCCAAATTGAAAGAAAAGACATTTCCACGGAGTGAATTGCTCATAAGCATTCGAGGTAAGTGTTTGTTCTATCCTAGCTTGAGGGAATAGGATTATGTGTTATGTGTTATGTGATCGAGTGCGGTGTATGGGCTGTGGTGACGAGCATCCATACACCGGCGTCTAGTATGACCGTGAGTCGTTGGAAAATGATATTTTGAGATATATTACAGGTGAAGATAATTATTGATTGCCCTTGATGGGACGATTTATGAATTGTTGTTTCTTTCTCTGCCCTTAACCGTGATTGTTATTTGGGTGAGGAAGAGTGATAATGCACGAAGGGTGATGCCGTGCCATGTTTATTTATTTATGCACGAAGGTTAATGCCGTGCCATGTTTATTTATTGATTATGCACGAAGGATCATGCCGTGCCCTGTTATTGATCCATGTACGAAGGATCATGCCGTACTATGGATGTGAGGATGAGAGTAAAAGCACGAAGGGTGATGCCGTGTACTTTATTTGTTTGTTTGGTGAGGATGAGAGTAAAAGCACGAAGGGTGATGCCGTGTACTTTATTTGTTTGTTTGGTGAGGATGAGAGTAAAAGCACGAAGGGTGATGCCGTGTACTTTATTTGTTTATTTGGTGAGGATGAGAGTAAAAGCACGAAGGGTGATGCCGTGCAATTGCTTGCTATTTCTTGAAGTGATATAATTCGTGTTTACATTATACTTTGTTTTCTTTGTGAAATTATTAACTGTGGTTAATTGTTGAATTCTTTAAGATATTCCTTATTGTGTTATTACTTGATTATTTCTTGTTATTTTGTGGTACACATATATATATATATTGAATTGCACAGGTTTATGTGAGTGTCTGGTCCTAGGCTTGTCACTACTTCACCGGGATAGGCCAGGCACTTACCAGCACATGGGGTCGGTTGTGCTGATGCTACACTTCTGTGCGTTTTTGCACAGGTCCAGGTTACGATCAGGAGCAGCAGCAGGCAGTAAATAGATTGCGTGGGAGTTGATCATATTTGAGACCGAGGTAGCTTGCAGACGTCCGCAAGCCCGGCGTCTCTTTCTTTATTTATGTTATTAGCTGTAGTCTCTTTGTTCCGAGACAAACAGAATTATGTTATATTTCCTTCAGACTTTTATGTGTAGTATTCCATAGTAGTTCGTGAGTTGGTGACTCCAAGTCTTGGGTAGAGGATTCCAGTATGATTTTTACCTTGTGATTTATTATTTCCATTTCGATAAAGTATTCCGCATTTATTTAATTAAAATTGTGTTAAAAACAGGATAGTATGAATACGGTGGCTTGCCTAGCTACCACGAGTAGGCGCCATCACGATCCCGATATTGGGGGAAAATCCGGGTCGTGACAAGTTGGTATCAAAGCTCTAGGTTACATAGGTCTCACCACTCACGAACAAGCTTAGTAGAGTTTGAGAGGTAGGTACGGAGACGTCTGTACTTGTCCTCCAGAGTCTATTGAGTTAGGAAAGAGTCTCTCATTTGTTCTTTCTTGTCGTGCGACTTGTTCTTCAATTATTGATTGAATTTCTATTCTGTCCTTTCGCAGATGGTAAGGACACGCACTTCTTCGTCCGCTGACCAGCAGCCTGAGCCCCAGACAGCTCCCGTGAGGGGCAGGGACCAAGGTCGTATTAGAGGCCGTGGTAGGGGTAGAGCTCAGCCTCAGGCAGCTACCCCAGAGGTGGAGCCTCATATTGAGATTGAAGAGGAGGTTCCGGTTCCAGCAGCTCCAGTGGGCCCAGCTCAGGTCCCGGGAGAGGCTTTGATTACCCCGGATCTCCGGGATGCTTTGGTCAGAATAGCGGGATTTATGGATAGCATTGCCAGAGCGGGTCTATTATCAGTTGCCCCAGCTACTTCTCAGGCCGGAGGAGGGGCCCAGACTCCTATTGCTCATACTCCAGAGCCAGTAGCTCCTCAGCCTCAGGCACCAGTAATCCGGCCAGCTGTGGCCACTCAGTCAGGTACCACAGCTCATGCCGGTGATGGAGCGGCCATGACTTCTGATTCGTTATGGAGGCTTGATCGGTTCTCCAAGCTATTTACCACTACTTTCAATGGAACCACATCAGAGGATCCTCAGGACTTTTTATTCAGTTGCCATGAGATTCTCAAGACTATGGGGATCGTGGAGACAAACGGAGTTGATTTCTGTACCTTCAGACTTGCAGGATCCGCCAAGACTTGGTGGAGAGATTATTGCTTGACTCGACCAGCAGGGTCCCCAACTTTATCATGGGACCGGTTTGCGGAACTATTTATGGAGAAGTTTCTCCCTGCTACTCAGAGGGATGTACTTCGGAGGCAGTTTGAGCGCCTCCATCAGGGCACTATGACAGTTACACGGTATGAGACGAGATTTATCGACTTGGCTCGTCATGCAGTGGTGATACTTCCCACGGAGCGGGAGAGGGTCCGCAGATTTATAGATGGGCTTAATCAGCCGATTAGACTCCAGATGGCTATGGGCGTGGGGAGTGACATATCATTTCAGAAGGCAGCCAATGCAGCACGCAGAGTTGAGATGGCTCTCGCTAGAGGAGGCGGTTATTCTTCGGATAAGAGGCCTCGTCATTCGGGTAGGTTTGGTGCTTCTTCCTCTGGTAGCAGAGAATCCTTTGATAGAGGCCAGTCCTCCAGGCCTTTTCATTCCGCCCTTCAGGCTTCACAGGGTGGACCAGGTGATCGCGGTTCTCATGGGCATTATTCAGACCAGTCTCCTATTAGTGCTCGGCCTCTTCAGAGTGTTCGTGGAGGCCATTCAGGTCGTCAGGGCCAGCAGCCCTATCAGTCTAAGAGTTGCTACGGTTGTGGTGACCCGGGTCATTTTATCAGGAATTGCCCTATAGCAGCGGGCAACTCTCAGCAGCGAGGTCCTCGTCCTATGATTCAGGCCCCAGCTGACCCTCAGCCTGCCCAGCCAGCCAGAGGCGGGGGTAGAGATTATAGAGGTGGAGGTCGAGACCGTAGAGGTGGAGACCGTCCGGCCAGAGGTAGAGGTCAGCCAGTTGATGGTCGTCCTAGAGACGCAGCTCAGAGGGGAGGTGCAGATCCCCGATTCTATGCTTTACCAGCCAGGCCAGAGGCAGAGGCATCAGATGCCGTGATTACGGGTACTATTCTTGTGTGTGGCAGAGGTGCTTCAGTATTATTTGACCCTGGATCTACATATTCCTATGTGTCTTCCTACTTCGCACCGTATTTGGCTGTGCCCAGCTATGCTCTGGATATTCCAGTTTATGTGGCTATACCAGTGAGCGACTCCATTGTAGTCGATCGGGTGCATCGTTCGTGCGTAGTTATATTTGGGGGTCTTGAGACCCGTGTCGATCTGTTGCTTTTGGATATGGTAGATTTTGATGTCATATTGGGGATGGACTGGTTGTCCCCATACCATGCTATTCTTGATTATCATGCTAAGACTGTCACCTTAGCCTTGCCAGAATCACCCCGATTAGAGTGGAAGGGTACCTCAAGCCACTCCGTTCGCACCGTTATTTCTTATGTTAAGGCTCGACGTATGGTCGAGAAGGGGTGTCTAGCTTATTTGGCTTATGTTCGTGATTCCAGCGCAGAAGTTCCTTCCATTGAGTCGGTCCCTATTGCACGGGAGTTTCCGGAGGTTTTTCCTTCAGACCTGCCGGGCATGCCACCCGACGGGGATATTGATTTCTGTATTGATCTGGCACTGGGCACTCAGCCCATCTCTATTCCACCCTATCGTATGGCCCCGCCGGAACTAAAAGAGTTGAAAGATCGGTTGCAGGACCTTCTTGAGAAGGGCTTTATCAGGCCCAGTGTTTCCCCCTGGGGAGCACCTGTGTTATTTGTAAAGAAGAAGGATGGCTCGATGCGGATGTGTATTGATTACCGGCGGTTAAACAAGGTGACTATCAAAAATAAATATCCACTGCCGAGGATTGATGATTTGTTTGACCAGCTCCAGGGAGCGAGGGTATTCTCTAAGATAGACTTAAGGTCAGGCTACCATCAGCTGAAGATCAGGGCGGCTGACATTCCTAAGACAGCCTTTCGCTCTAGATATGGGCATTATGAGTTCTTGGTCATGTCCTTCGGGCTGACCAATGCCCCAGCAACATTCATGGAGTTGATGAATCGGGTATTCAGGCCTTACTTAGATCTGTTCGTGATAGTATTCATAGATGACATCCTGGTATACTCCCGCAGCCGGGAAGAGCACGAGCAGCACCTCAGAGTGGTTCTTCAGACTCTGAAAGATAACCAGCTATATGCCAAATTTTCTAAATGTGAGTTCTAGCTGAGTTCGGTAGCATTTCTGGGTCACATTGTATCTGTGGAAGGTATTCAGGTAGACCCAAAGAAGATTGAGGCAGTTCAGAATTGGCCTCGACCAGCTTCAGTGACTGAGATCCGGAGTTTCTTGGGATTAGCAGGTTACTACCGTCGATTTGTAGAGGGGTTTTCTTCTATTGCAGCCCCGATGACCGGGTTGACCCAGAAGGGTGTCCAGTTTCAGTGGTCAGAGGAGTGTGAGGCGAGCTTTCAGAAGCTCAAGATAGCCTTGACCACCGCACCAGTGTTGGTACTACCTACAGGTGCAGGGCCTTATACAGTTTATTGTGACGCATCTCGTACAGGGCTTGGAGCGGTATTGATGCAGGATGGTAAGGTTATCGCTTATGCTTCGAGGCAATTAAAAATACATGAGAAGAATTATCCAGTTCATGATCTTGAGTTAGCAGCAGTGGTTCATGCCTTAAAGATCCGGAGGCATTATCTTATATGGTGTGACATGTGAGGTGTACACTGATCACAAAAGCCTACAGTACTTGTTCAAACAGAAGGAGTTGAATCTACGACAGCGGAGATGGTTAGAGTTGCTAAAAGACTATGATGTTACTATATTATATCACCCGGGTAAGGCCAATGTGGTGGCCGATGCATTGAGTAGAAAGTATGCCAGCATGGGTAGTCTTGCGTATATTCCGGTCAATCAGAGACCATTAGCTTTAGATGTCCGGGCCTTAGCCAACCGGTTCGTGAGACTAGACATTTCTGAGCCTAGCAGAGTGTTAGCCCTGCACGGTCGCTCGTTCTTCCTTATTAGAGCGTATCCGTGAGAGGCAATTTGATGATCCTCATTTACGTGAGTTGAGAGATACGGTACAGCGGGGAGGTGCCACACAGGTAAACCTAGATGATGATGGGGTATTGAAATTGCAGGGTCGAGTTTGTGTGCCCAATGTCGAAGGGATTCGAGAGTTGATCTTAGCGGAGGCCCACAGTTCACGGTATTCTATTCACCCGGGCGCCGCGAAGATGTACCAGGACTTACGGCAGCACTATTGGTGGCGCAGAATGAAGAAAGATATCGTTGCGTATGTCGCTCGGTGTCTAAATTGTCAGCAGGTGAAATATGAGCACCAGAGACCTGGTGGTGTGTTCCGGAGGATTGAAATTCCCGAGTGGAAATGGGAGCGGATCACTATGGACTTCGTTACTGGACTTCCTTTGACTCGGAGGAAATTTGATGCTATTTGGGTCATTGTTGATAGGCTGACCAAATCAGCACACTTTATTCCAGTATCTGTCTCCTACTCGTCGGAGAGGTTAGCGGAGGCTAACATTAGGGAGATTGTTCGTCTCCATGGAGTGCCAGTATCTATTATCTCTGATCGGGGAACGCAGTTTACCTCGCGGTTCTGGAGAGCGGTCCAGCGGGAGTTAGGCACTCAGGTTCAGTTGAGTACAACATTTCATCCTCAGACGGATGGCCAGTCCGAGAGGACTATTCAGATTCTTGAGGACATGCTTCGAGCCTGTGTTATTGATTTCGGAGGCTCGTGGGATCGGTTTCTACCATTAGCAGAGTTCGCCTACAATAACAGCTACCAATCTAGCATCCAGATGGCTCCGTATGAGTTGTTGTATGGTAGGCGATGTCGATCACCAGTTGGATGGTTTGAACCGGGAGAGGCTCGGTTGTTGGGTACGGACTTAGTTCAGGAGGCCTTAGATAAGGTCAAGACTATTCGGGAGAGATTGCGTTCAGCTCAGTCTAGGCAAAAGACTTATACGGATCGCAAGGTGCGAGATGTAGATTTCATGGTTGGTGAACGAGTATTGCTTCGGGTGTCGCCTATGAAGGGCGTGATGAGGTTCGGAAAGAAGGGCAAGCTCGGCCCTAGGTACATGTTTTGAGGATTGGAGCAAGTTCGAATGAGGTATTAAGATGTGTTGGTGTGTTTGGATGAGGTCCCGGGGGCCTCGGGGTGTTTTCGGATGGCTAAACGGGAGAAAATGTGGAAAATTGCAGACTTGTGTTCTGGTTCTGTTGTTTTCGCTCCTGCGGAAATGGGGGCGCAGGAGCGAGTCCGCAGAAGCGGACGACAAGGCGCAGAAGCGGAGGAGACCGCTGAAGCGGAGCTTGGCTCGCGGGGGCGGCTTCGCTGGTGCGAGAGGGATATCGCAGAAGCGGTCTGGAGGCTTGATGGAGAAGACCGCAGAAGCGGATTGGGGATCGCATAGGCGAGTCCGCATGTGACGACCCAAAGGGTCATCACTTATTCAATTAATCATTTCGAGCTTCTGAGGCCTTGAAAACCTCATTCTATGTTTCCTCGATTTACGTGCACGATCCGAGCATGTAGCCGGAAAGATTTTGTGATAGAAAATATGAATTTTATGAGAAATTTGGATAAAAATGATATTAATATTGATATGGTTGACTTCGGTCAACATTTTTGGTAAACGGATCCGGACCCGAGATTTGATGGTCCCGAGAGGTCCGTAGGAAAATATGGGACTTGGACATGCGTCCGGAGTCGAATTCTGAGGCCTAGAGCCCAAGTTATGAATTTTTATGTGAAATTGTTTTTGATGCAATTATTAAAGGAAATAAATTAATTGACCTTGGTATCGGGCTCATATTTTGGTTCCGACGCCCGGTACAAGTCTTAAATATTATATATGTGATTTCTGTAAAATTTGGTGACATTTGGATGTCGTTTGAGATGATTTGGACCTTGAGTCCCAAGTTTGAAAGTTTTGAAAACTAAAGGTATGAAAATCATGCATTTGAGGCTTGATTTGATAAAAACGAGGTGATATTGGCGATGTGATCGCACGAACAAGTTCATAATGTGTTTTGAGGTTATGTACATGTTTGGTTTGGAGCCCGGGGGGCTCGGGTAAAGATTTGATAGGCCGTTGGATGAAACTCTGAATTTTTGAACTGCTGGTTTTTCACCCAGCTGTTGGCTTCGCAATTGCGAAGAATTTTTCGCAATTGCGAAGGGGACAGTGTAAGGCAAGGCTCGCAAATGCGAACCTTCATCGCAAATGCGAAGCCCCCTTTAGCCCAGCCTTGTTCGCAAATGCGAACAATTGTTCGCATTTGCGAAGGTCCCCAGTGCCAGCCTATGTTCGCAAATGCGAACAAAAGTTCGCATTTGCGAACTTTCCCCAACACTGCCTTGGTTCGCAAATGCGAACACTGCCTTATACAGCATGTGTTCGCAAATGCGAACAATAGTTCGCAAATGCGAACTGTTCGTAAATGCGAACAAATGTTAGAAAATAGGGTTTTTCATAAATTGGGGAATTGGACCTCGAATTGAGGTCCGATTTTGAAACAAATTATATATATGAACTCGTGGGAGAATGGGTAATCGGATTTTGGTCCTAACCCCGAATTCCGACCATGTGGGCCCGGGGTTGAAATTCACTATTCATGGCAGAATGTTGTAAAAGTAGTATTTGGTATTAGGAATTAGTTTGTTGAGTAGAATTGATGATATTAAATCAATTGTGTATAGATACGGTTGGATTGGAGCCAAATTGAAAGAAAAGACATTTCCACGGAGTGAATTGCTCATAAGCATTCGAGGTAAGTGTTTGTTCTATCCTAGCTTGAGGGAATAGGATTATGTGTTATGTGTTATGTGATCGAGTGCGGTGTATGGGCTGTGGTGACGAGCATCCATACACCGGCGTCTAGTATGACCATGAGTCGTTGGAAAATGATATTTTGAGATATATTACAGGTGAATCGTTATTGATTGCCCTTGATGGGACGATTTATGAATTGTTGTTTCTTTCTCTGCCCTTAACTGTGATTGTTATTTGGGTGAGGAAGAGTGATAATGCACGAAGGGTAATGCCGTGCCATGTTTATTTATTGATTATGCACGAAGGATCATGTCGTGCCCCGTTATTGAACCATGTACGAAGGATCATGCCGTACTATGGATGTGAGGATGAGAGTAAAAGCACGAAGGGTGATGCCGTGTACTTTATTTGTTTGTTTGGTGAGGATGAGAGTAAAAGCACGAAGGGTGATGTCGTGTACTTTATTTGTTTGTTTGGTGAGGATGAGAGTAAAAGCACGAAGGGTGATGCCGTGTACTTTATTTGTTTATTTGGTGAGGATGAGAGTAAAAGCACGAAGGGTGATGCCGTGCAATTGCTTGCTATTTCTTGAAGTGATATAATTCGTGTTTACATTATACTTTGTTTTCTTTGTGAAATTATTAACTGTGGTTAATTGTTGAATTCTTTAAGATATTCCTTATTGTGTTATTACTTGATTATTTCTTGTTATTTTGTGGTACTAATATATATATTGAATTGCACAGGTTTATGTGAGTGTCTGGTCCTAGGCTTGTCACTACTTCGCCGGGATAGGCCAGGCACTTACCAGCACATGGGGTCGGTTGTGCTGATGCTACACTTCTGTGCGTTTTTGCACAGGTCCAGGTTACGATCAGGAGCAGCGGCAGCAGTAAATAGATTGCGTGGGAGTTGATCATATTTGAGACCGAGGTAGCTTGCGGACGTCCGCAGGCCCGGCGTCTCTCTCTTTATTTATGTTCATAGCTGTAGTCTCATTGTTCCGAGACGAACATAATGATGTTATATTTCCTTCAGACTTTTATGTGTAGTATTCCATAGTAGTTTGTGAGTTGGTGACTCCAAGTCTTCGGTAGAGGATTTCGGTATGATTTTTACCGTGTGATTTATTATTTCCATTTCGATAAAGTATTCCGCATTTATTTAATTAAAATTGTGTTAAAAACAGGATAGTACGAATACAGTGGCTTGCCTAGCTACCACGAGTAGGCGCCATCACGATCCCGATATTGGGGGAAAATCCGGGTCGTGACAATGGTGCAGTACATTTGCAGTGTATTTGAAAGCAATGATGCGGTGCATTTGAAAGCAATGATATGGTGCATTTGCAATGTTTGTGAAAGCAATGGTGCAGTGCATTTGAAATCAATAGTGCGGTGCATTTGAAAGCAATGGTGTAGTACATTTGCAGTGTATTTGAAAGCAATGGTGCGGTGCATTTGAAAGCAATGATATGGTGCATTTGCAATGTATTTGAAAGCAATGGTGCAGTGCATTTGTAATCGATAGTGCGGTGCATTTGAAAACAATGGTGTGGTGCATTTGAAAGTAATGGTGTGGTGCATTCGAAAGCAATGATGCGTTGCATTTAAAGTCAATGTGAAATATATTTAAAGTCGTATGTGATGTAGTTTGCAAAATTAGTATATGAAAAGTAATTACTATCAATATTAAAAGATTCCAACATTTTCGTAAAAAAAAAAAAATCTCAAACTTGGACCTTAAATATCATCATCATTCGGGAGGTGTAATTTTCTCTAAAATATTATAAAATTCAAACCGTTTGACGAAGGGCCTTGGCATATATGTCACTTATTGATTCTTCTGCTTCCTCTATCTTGAAAACCTGCACTCAAAGAAAAATTGTGAGTTTCGGGAGGAAAGGTTGATTCGTGTTGACTTTGATGCTATGGCCATTGATAATCTTGCGCTTCCCACTTTATTTGGACTTGTAACCTCCACCCATTACTGAACCTTGGCGAACAAATAGTTAAGAAATTTCATGCAAAAAAAAATATCAATTATATATGTATATATGTTTTTTAAATAAATTTCTTGCCGAATTCTGCATTGTAACATGCTCGTGAAACAAAGTGAACGTCCTTATCTGGAATCCCATCATTCGTCTCGCTTGACTATCCTTTGTTGATGACTGATGTCTCCTCATGACGACACCTTCAAAAGCTGCCACAGTTTTCAATTTGGGGGGGAAATAATGAATTTTTATTATGGAGAGACCGAACCCATAGGGCTGCCTACGTATCCCCTCTTAAACGGGAATCATGTCAAATGTAGTTCATTTACATTAAGAAGCACTACATAGAAAAGGAACAAGTTGCTAGATGAGTCTCTAGACGTAGTATCTCTTGACCGCGTCTGCATTGATGGGCTTGGGCCACACTTCTCCATCCATTTCTGCTAGAATTAGTGCTCCTCCAGTCAATATTCGATGCACCATGTACGAACCTTGCCAATTTGGTGCAAACTTTCCTTTAGCTTCATTTTGGTGCGGGAATATGTGCTTCAAAACCAATTGCCCCAGTTTGAACTGCCGTGGTTTCACTTTCTTGTTGAATGCTCTGGCCATCCTATTTTGATAGAGTTGGCCATGGCAAGCTGCATTCATTCTCTTCTCGTCAATAAGCATTAGTTGTTCGTACCGATTCTTCACCCATTCTGCATTACTCAGCTCAGCTTCCTGGATGACCCTCAAAGATGGTATTTCAACTTCCGCTGGTAATACAGCTTCAGTTCCATAGACTAGAAGATAAGGTGTTGCCCCAGTTGATGTTCTGATTGTAGTGCGGTACCCAAGGAGAGCAAATGGTAGCTTCTCATGCCAATGTTTGTAGTTATCAATCATCTTTCGCAATATCTTCTTTATGTTCTTGTTGGCTGCTTCAACGGCTCCATTCATCTGAGGTCGATAGGGGGTGGAATTTCGGTGAGTGATCTTGAATTTATCACATATTTCTTGCATCAAGTCACTATTGAGATTTGCTCCATTACTTGTAATGATTGACTCAGGAATTCCGAATCGGCAAACGATGTTGTTGCGGACAAAATCTACTACCACCTTCTTTGTAACTGACTTGTAAGAAGAGGCTTCTACCCACTTTGTAAAGTAATCAATAGCTACCAAGATAAATCTATGCCCATTTGATGCGGCAGGTTCAATAGGGCCAATGACGTCCATGCCCCATGCTGCGAATGGCCAAGGAGAACTCGTGACATTGAGTTCATTTGGAGGGACTCGAATCAAATCACCGTGGATCTGACACTGATGACATTTCTATACAAACCGAATACAATCTGTTTCTATGGTCATCCAAAAGTAACCTGCTCGCAGAATTTTCTTTGCCATGGTGAACCCATTCATGTGAGGCCCACATGTTCCTGCGTGTATTTCTTCAATCAGCTTGGTCGCCTCTCTAGCATCTACACACCTCAACAATCCTAAATCTGGGGTCCTCCTATATAGGATTTCACCGTTTAGGAAAAAGTTATTTGCCAATCTCCTGAGCGTTTTCTTCTGGGTACTTGTTGCTCCTTCAGGGTAATCCCCTGTCTTGAGGTAACTCTTAATGTCATAATACCACGGTTCTCCGTCGGGCTCTTCATCCACATAGAAACAATAGGCTGGTTGATCTTGCACATTCACCTTGATGGGGTCTATGTAGTTCTTGTCTGGATGTTGAATCATGGAAGACAGAGTTGCTAAAGCATCTGCGAACTCATTTTGAATTCTTGGAACATGCTTGAAGTCCACCTTAATAAACCTTTTACATAACTCCTTTACACAATGCAAGTATGGTAAGATTTTTGTATTCTTTGTATTCCATTCGCCTTGTACTTGATGAATCAGCAAGTCTGAATCACCTATAACCAACAACTCTTGGATGTTCATATCAACAACCATTCGAAGCCCAAGTATACAAGCCTCATATTCTGCCATATTGTTGGTGCACGGAAACCGAAGTTTCGCTGAGATTGGGTAATGTGGTCCGGTTTCTGAAACTAACACTGCTCCAACTCCAACTCCTTTGAAGTTTGCGGCTCCGTCAAAGAACATTCTCCAATCAGAATATGCCTCTGAAATGTCTTCTCCAACAAACAATACTTCTTCATCTGGGAAGTACGTCCTAAGTGGCTTGTATTCTTCATCAACAGGATTTTCTGCAAGATGGTCAGCTAAAGCTTGTCCTTTGATAGCTTTTTGAGTAACATACACGATGTCAAATTCACTTAGCAAAATCTGCCACTTCGCTAGCTTTCCTGTAGGCATAGGTTTCTGAAAGATATACTTGAGCGGGTCCATCCTGGAAATGAGAAAAGTGGTGTATGCTGACAAGTAATGCCTTAACTTTTGTGCCACCCATGTTAAGGCACAACAAGTGCGTTCCAACAAAGTATACCGTGCTTCATACAATGTGAACTTCTTGCTCAAGTAATATATGGCTTACTCCTTCCTCCCAGTTTCATCGTGTTGCCCCAAAACACATCCAAATGCATTATCTGATACGGACATGTATAACAATAATGGTCTTCCAGGTTCAGGAGTGTAACGACCCGGCCGGTCGTTTAAGAAAATTACGCCCCAAACACCAATTTAACTGTTTCCCTAAGTTCATTTCTGCTATTGTGGTATGCCGGGAAAGTCGGTTCTGAAATTTGGAGCATTTTGGGACACTTAGTCCCTAAATGAAAACTTTAAAGTTAGAAAATGGTCCGTAACCGGAACAGTGTTAAGACGATCTCGGAACGGAAATCTGATGGTTCCATTAGCTCCGTCAAGTGATTTCGGGGTTGGGAGTGCGTTCGGAATGTATTTTGGAGGCCCGTAGCTCTATTAGGCTTGAAATGCCGAAGTTTGAAATTTTGGCGAATTCGAACGATAGGTGAGATTTTGATCCGAGGGTCGGAATGGAATTTCGACAATTTCTGTAGTTTCGTTATGTGATTTTGGATATGTCCACAAATTTTCAAGTCATTCGAACATTGTTTGGATGGGTTTTAGATCGAATGTGCAATTCGGAAAGTTTTAAGAAATTTAGGCTTGAATTCGAAGTGAATTATGGGTTTTGATGTTGTTAGATGTGTTTTTATGATTAGAATGAGTTCGTATCGTGTTTTGGAGTATGTTGGTGGTTTTCGTTGGAGTCCCGGGAGCCTCGGGATGAATTCGGGGGTCCAAACGGACCAATTTGTGCCAAAAGGCACTGCTGTTCTGTTGCAATAATTGCAGAGCAATTTTGCTCTCCGCGATCGCGGAGATGGCCATGCGATCGCGTAAGGGAGAAATCCTGAGCTCTACGATCGCAAAGTAAAGCGTGCGATCGCGTAAGTCTGGGAGAGAAAGCATCGCGATCGCGTGAGGTAGTATGTGATCGCGTAGGGTAGTTTGGGGAGCCGGACGAGTTTGTTCTTCGCGATCGCGTTCGTGTCATTGTGATCGCGTAGGGTCGCAGAGTTGTTCACTGCGATCGCGTGCAGGATCACGCAATCACGTAGAGGAAAATTAGGCCGCCCATATTTTGTGCATCGCGATCGCAAGCCCAGTGCTGCGATCGCGTAGAGTAAAATGGCTTGGCAGTGACTTTAAGTCCAGAACATTTCAGTCGCGGCCTAACACACCAAAACCGCCATTGTTGAGCTCCAAGAGAGGTTTTCGAAGGGGAAACACTGGGATATCATCGGGAAATCAACGGGGGTAAGTTTCTTGACCTTAATTAGTTGGTTTATCATGAAATCCGTGATTATTTCACTGAAAATGGAAGATTAAAGGTGGGTTTGAGCCCTAGGCCTAAATTTTAGAAAACCTTTGATTTGAATGGCCAAACGGAATCCGATTTTGATAAAGTTTATATGCACGGACTCGTATTGAGATAAGGAACCCGAATATATAATTTTCGTGATTTTTCAATAAGCGTACCGGAAGTCGGGTTTTGGCAACTTGTGGGTTTTGGTGTATTTTGAGTTATTTAGATTGGGTAATGCCCAATTGGCCTATTTTGATGTGATTCTATTGATTTTTATCAGATACTACACTTGTGGAGGCCGAAATTCGCGGCAAGAAGGTTATTTCTTAGCGGGTTTGTTCCGGAATTGAGGTAAGTGGCTTGTCTAACCTCGTGTGGGGGACTTTCACCCTAGGATATTATGTGATACTTTAAATGCCTTGTACGCGAGGTGACGGGCGTGTACATGCGCTGGTTGTTGAACACATACTTTACTTAAAATGTTCGATGAGTGATATTCCTGCTTTTAGCTGATAATTCGATATTCTTACCCGGTAGTAGTTAGAAAAGCATGATTAGGTAGTAATTAACTGTCTAGTTGCCTAATTGTCTTACTTGAGTTTTCTTGGTAATCACTGGCGCTGTTTATCGGTGAAGTTATAGTTAAGCATATTATATTCTCTCTGTGTATTCCCTTACTTGCTGTGTTTGTGGACTGCATGTTCAATTCCCGGAGATCCCAGGGTTGTGGGTTCGATTCCCAGAGACCCGAAGTGATAATGATGTGGACTGCGGGTTCGATTCCCAGAGATCCTGAGATTTATTGAGATGTGGACTGTGGGTTCGATTCCCGGAGATCCTGAGATTTATTGAGATGTGGACTGCGGGTTCGATTCCCGGAGATCCTGAGATTTGCTGAGACATGGGCTGCGGGTTCGATTCCCGGAGACCCATGGGTATCTGTAAATGGGACTGTGGGTTCAATTCCCACAGGTCCCGGACTTGTTTTTATTGAGTTGGTTACTTGTTGTTAGCTTTATGCTAGACGGTTGCAGTAATCATCTTATTATTGGTATGTCTTATTATTATTATTTGAATTGCTTGATATTATTATTGTCACTATATTATTATTTCTCGGTAGGGCCCCGACCTTCCTCGTCACTACTCCATCGAGGTTAGGCTTGGCACTTACCGAGTACCGCCGTGGTGTACTCATGCTACTCTTCTGCACACTTTTGTTGTGCAGATCCAGGTATATCAGAGCAGGCTCGTGCTAGGTGATTTTCGCAGGTTACTGGAAGACCTCGAGGTATGATATGCTACATTCGCGGATCCGGAGGCTTTCCTTCTATTCTAATAGTACTAGTTGACATTTTTCCTTCATTTCGTTGTTAGACACTCTTTACACATAGAGCCACAGTTGTATATTCTCTTTTAGTCTGTGTTACCGTGGGATTCCGGATCTTGGTAGCGTTTTATTCAGTGTGCTGACGGATGTATGTGCCAAGCGGCACGGATTACATACCTTTTTATGCTATTTTTCCGTTGTTTCTTATTTAAGTGTTCATAGCTTGTATATTCCGCAACGTGTTAGGCTTACCTAGTCGTGAGGATGGGGTGCCATCACGACATGTTCACGATTGGTGAACTAGGATCGTGACAAGTTGGTATCAGTCTAGGTTCATAGGAGTCACGAGACACAGATCGATTACTTAGAGTCTCGCTGATCGATATGGAGACGTCTGTATTTATCTACAAGGGGCTATGTAACTGTTTAAGAAACTCTTCATTTCTTTTGGATTCCTTGTCGTGCGACATTTTTGGCATCAAATCTAAACTACTGCTTTCTATTCTCTTACAGATGGTGAGGACACGAGCTACTCGCGATGATCAGGTACCCGCGCCCCCTGTTGTCGTCGTCAGAGGCCGGGGTCGAGGTAGAGGACGATGACGCGCCCGAGGTGCAGCCACAACACCCGTGCGCGCTGCCGCTGAGGTGCCACAGGTAGACCAGGTTGGAGCGCAGGCACCCGGTACACCGACTACAGCTGCTACTACTCCAGCACTACAGGAGACCCTAGCCCAGTTCATGAGTATGTATACCACTTTAGTTCAGGCAGGACTGCTTCCTCTCGTCGCAGCTATATCCCAGGCTGGGGGAGGGGCCCAGACTCCCGCAGCCGTTACACCGGAGTAGCGTGTGCCAGTGGGACAGGTTCCAGATGTTTTGGTTATGCCTCCTGCCGCCCCAGCCCAACCCGAAGGTGGACCAGCTGCCTCTGGGGACGAGCAGCGTAGATTGGAGAGGTTCAAGAAATATGACCCTCCAGTGTTTAGTGGTTTGGCTTCAGATGATGCATTGGGTTTTCTAGAGGAGTGTCATCGTATTCTTCGTACTATGGGGATTGTAGAGACCAGCGGGGTTTCCTTCACTGCTTTTCAGTTTCGTGGGGCCGCTTATGATTGGTGGCGCATGTATGAGTTGGATAGTCCAGAGGAGTCTGCTTCATTGACCTGGACGCAGTTCTCAGATCTATTTTTGAGAGAGTTTGTCCCTCAGAGCCTTAGGGATTCTTGGCGCTCGGAGTTTGAGCGGTTGCGACAGGGCTCCATGTCAGTATCGGAGTATGCTATCAGTTTCACCCGTCTTGCCAGACATGCACCATCCTTGGTAGCCACGGTCCGGGAGAGGGTGCGGAGGTTTATTGAGGGCCTGATTCCGCCGATCCGATCCAGCATGGCCAGGGAGTTGGAGACAGATATATCCTATCAGCAGGCGGTGAGCATCGCCAGGAGGATCAAGAGTATGCTCCCTAGAGAGCGGGGAGAGAGGGAGGCCAAGAGGTTTCGTGAGTCAGGCCATTTCTCTGGTGCCCGCACTTCAGCAGCCGGTCATTTTGGCAGGGGTTATTCCGGCCGTCCAGTTCACTCAGCTTTACCAGCAGCCGGTAGCACTCCAGCTCTTCCAGCACCTCAGGAGCCTTATTATGCTCCCCCAGTTTCTAGTGCACCTCCTGCGTGGGGTACTTCTAGGGGTCAGACTAGTGGGGATGAGGCCGGTCAGTCTCAGTCACCGCGTCCTCCCGGAGCTTGTTTTGAGTGCGGGGATACTCGCCATCTGGTTAGGGAGTGCCCCAGGCGCAGGAGAGGAGCCCCTCATCAGTCATCACAGCATCAATGTGGTTCTCAGGGCCAGCAGGCTATCATTCCAGCTCCAGCTGCCACTCCACCTGCCCAGCCAGCCAGGAGCGGGGGTCAGGGTGCCAGAGGCCGCCCTCGAGAGGGGGGACAGGCTAGATTCTATGCTATTCCTGATCGCGCTGCGGCTGTTGCATCTGACTCTGTTATCACAGGTATTATTATGGTTAGTCACAGGGAGGCATCGGTTCTATTCGACCCTGGTTCCACTTTTTCATATGTGTCTTCTTACTTTGCTTCTCATCCGGGTGTGCCTCGGGATTCTTTGAGTGCCCCCATTTATGTTTCCACTCCGGTGGGTGATTCTTTGGTTGTGGACCATGTATATCGGTCGTGTTTGGTTACCATTTATGATTTTGAGACCAGAGCGGATCTATTGTTGCTCGGGATGGTCGATTTTGATATTATTCTGGGCATGGACTAGTTGTCGCCCCATTATGCTATTCTTGATTGTCACGCCAAGACCGTGACGCTGTCTATGCCAGGCATTCCACGTATTGAGTGGAGTGCTACTCTAGATCACACCCCTAGTCGTGTTATTTCTTTTCTCAGAGCTCAGCGTATGGTTGAGAAGGGGTGTGCTGCTTATCTAGCCTATGTTCGGGACGTCAGTATTGACACTCCCTCTATTGATTCTGTTCTTGTGGTACGTGACTTTGCTGATGTATTTCCAGCTGATCTCCCGGGCATGTCGCCCGACAGAGATATTGACTTTGCTATTGACTTGTTGCCGAGCACTCAGCCCATTTCTATTCCACCGTACCGTATGGCTCCTCCTGAGTTGAAGGAGTTGAAGGAGTTGAAGGATTAGTTACAGGAGTTATTGGGTAAGGGTTTCATTCGACCCAGTGTTTCGCCGTGGGATGCTCTTGTATTGTTTGTGAAGAAAAAGGACGGTTCTATGCGTATGTGTATTGACTATCGTCAGCTGAACAAGGTTACAGTGAAGAACCGGTATCCCTTGCTCCGTATTGATGATTTATTTGACCAGCTACAGGACGCACATGTGTTTTCTAAGATTGATTTGCGCTCTGGGTATCACCAGCTGAAGATTCGGGAGCCAGATATCCTGAAGACTGCCTTCAGGACCCGGTATGGTCACTACGAGTTCCTCTTAATGTCTTTTGGGCTCACTAATGCCCCAGCTGCCTTTATGCATTTGATGCACAGTGTGTTCAGGCCATATCTGGACTCGTTCGTGATTGTTTTCATTGATGATATTCTAGTATATTCCGGAGTCGGGAAGAGCACGAGCAACATCTGAGGATAGTGCTTCAGACTCTGAGGGAGAAGCAGCTTTATGCCAAGTTCTCTAAATGTGAATTCTGGTTGAGTTTAGTGGCATTTTTGGGCCACGTGGTGTCGGGTGATGGTATTCGAGTAGATCCGAGGAAGGTGGAGGCCGTGCAGAGTTGGCCCAGACCCTCCTCCGCTACTGAGATTCGCAGTTTCCTTGGTTTGGCGGGCTATTACCGTTGTTTCGTAGAGGGGTTCTCTTCGATTGCAGCACCTATGACCAGATTAACCCAAAAGGGTGCCCCTTTCCAGTGGACAGACGAGTGTGAGGCGAGCTTTCAGAAGCTCAAGACAGCTTTGACTTCGGCCCCTATATTGATGTTGCCTACAGGTTCGGGGTCCTATACTGTATATTGTGATACCTCACGAGTTGGACTCGGTGCGGTACTGATGCGGGACGGTAGGGTGATTGCCTACGCGTCGAGACAACTGAAGGTGCATGAGAAGAATTACCCTGTTCATGATTTGGAGCTAGCTTCCATTGTTCACGCCTTGAAGATTTGGCGTCATTACCTATATGGGGTTCCTTGTGAAATCTACACTGATCACCGGAGCTTGCAGCACTTGCTTAAGCAGAAGGACCTGAATATGCATCAGAGGAGATGGTTGGAGCTACTGAAGGATTATGATATTACTATTCTCTATCATCCGGGCAAGGCTAATGTGGTTGCCGATGCCTTGAGTCGTCGGGCAGAGAGTTTGGGGAGTTTGGCATATCTACCAGCTTCAGAGAGGCCTATGGCGATGGATGTTCAGGCTTTAGCCAGACAGTTTGTTAGATTGGATCTTTCGGAGCCCAGCCGGATTCTGGCATGTGTGGTTTCTCGGTCTTCTGTAACTGGCGGAGTTTGCTTATAACAACAGCTACCAGTCTAGTATTCAGATGGCACCGTACGAGGCCCTATATGGTAGGAGGTGCAGGTCTCCCGTGGGTTGGTTTGAGCCGGGCGAGGCCAGGTTGCTAGGTACTGATATGGTTCAGGATGTTATGGACAAGGTCAAGGTGATTCAGGACAGACTTCGTGCAGCCCAGTCTAGACAGAAGAGTTATGCGGACAAGAAGGTTCGCGATGTGGCTTTTATGGTTGGCGAGCGGGTTATGCTTCGAGTCTCGCCCATGAAGGGCGTTATGAGGTTCGGGAAGAAAGGGAAGCTGAGTCCTAGATTTATTGGCCCTTTCGAGATTTTGAGGCGTATTGGGGAGGTTGCCTATGAGTTAGCCTTACCTCCTAGTTTAGCAGGAGTTTACCCCGTATTTCATGTCTCCACGCTCCGGAGATACCATGGTGACCCGTCGCATGTGTTGGATTTCACTTCTGTTCAGCTAGACAAGGATCTGTCTTATGTTGAGGAGCCAGTAGCCATTCTAGACAGGCAGGTCAGAAAGCTAAGGTCAAAGAACATCGCTTCGGTAAAGGTTCGGTGGCGGGGCCAGCCGGTCGAGGAGGCGACTTGGGAGACTGAGCAGGATATGCGCAGCCAGTACCCTCATCTTTTCACTACTCCTGGTATGTTTTCTATGCTCGTTCGAGGTCAAACGAATCTTTTAAGGGTGGGAAGATGTAACGACCCGGCCGGTCGTTTTAGAAAATTACGCCCCAATCCCCAATTTAACTGTTTCCCTAAGTTCATTTCTGCTATTGTGGTATGCCGGGAGAGTCGGTTCTGAAATTTGGAGTATTTTGGGACACTTAGTCCCTAAATGAGAACTTTAAAGTTAGAAAATGGTCCGTAACCGGAACAGTGTTAAGATGATCTCGGAACGGAAATCCGATGGTTCCATTAGCTCCGTCAGGTGATTTCGGGGTTGGGAGAGCGTTCGGAATGTATTTTGGAGGCCCGTAGCTCTATTAGGCTTGAAATGCCGAAGTTTGAAATTTTGGCGAATCCGAATGATAGGTGAGATTTTGATCCAGCGGTCGGAATGGAATTTCGACAATTTCTGTAGCTTCGTTATGTGATTTTGGATATGTCCACAAATTTTCAGGTCATTCGAACGTCGTTTAGATGGGTTTTAGATCGAATGTGCAATTTGGAAAGTTTTAAGAAATTTAGGGTTGAATTTGATGTGAATTATGGGTTTTGATGTTGTTAGACATGTTTTTATGATTGGAATGAGTTCGTATCGTGTTTTGGAGTATGTTGGTGGTTTTCGTTGGAGTCCCGGGAGCCTCGGGATGAATTCAGGGGGTCCAAACAGACCAATTTGTGCCAAAAGGCATTGCTGTTCTGCTGCAATAATTGCAGAGAAATTTTGCTCTCCGCGATCGCGGAGATGGCCATGCGATCGCGTAAAGGAGAAATCCTGAGCTCTGCGATCGCGAAGTAAAGCGTGCAATCGGGTAAGTCTGGGAGAGAAAGCATCGCGATCGCGTAGGGTAGTTTGGGGAGCCGGACGAGTTTGTTCTTCGCGATCGCGTTCGTGTCATCGCGATCGCGTAGGGTCGCTGAGTTGTTCACTGCGATCGCGTCCAGGATCACACGATCACATAGAGGAAAATTAGGCCGCCCATATTTTGTGCATCGCGATCGCAAGCCCAGTGCTGCGATCGCGTAGAGTAAAATGGCCTGCCAGTGACTTTAAGTCCAGAACATTTCAGGCGCGGCCTAACATACCAAAACTGCCATTGTTGAGCTCCAAGAGAGGTTTTCGAAGGGGAAACGCTGGGATATCATTGGGAAATCAACGGGGGTAAGTTTCTTGACCTTAATTGGTTGGTTTATCATGAAATCCGTGATTATTTCACTGAAAATGGAAGATTAAAGGTGGGTTTGAGCCCTAGGCCTAAATTTTAGAAAACCTTTGATTTGAATGGGCAAACGGAGTCCGATTTTGATAAAGTTTATATGCACGGACTCGTATTGCGAAAAGGAACCCGAATATATAATTTTCGTGATTTTTCAATAAGCGTACCGGAAGTCGGGTTTTGGCAACTTGTGAGTTTTGGTGTATTTTGAGTTATTTTGATTGGGTAATGCCCAATTGACCTATTTTGATGTGATTCTATTGATTTTTATCAGATACTACACTTGTGGAGGCCGACATTCACGGCAAGAGGGTTATTTCTTAGCGGTTTTGTACCGAAATTGAGGTAAATGGCTTGTCTAACCTCGTGTGGGGGACTTTCACCCCTAGGATATTATGTGATACTTTAAATGCCTTGTACGCGAGGTGACGGGCGTGTACATGCGCTGGTTGTTGAACACATACTTTACTTAAAATGTTCGATGAGTGATATTCCTGCTTTTAGCTGATAATTCGATATTCTTACTCGGTAGTAGTTAGAAAAGCATGATTAGGTAGTAATTAACTGTCTAGTTGCCTAATTGTCTTACTTGAGTTTTCTTGGTAATCACTGGCGCTGTTTATCGGTGAAGTTATAATTAAGCATATTATATTCTCTCTGTGTATTCCCTTACTTGTTGTGTTTGTGGACTGCGGGTTCAATTCCCGGAGATCCCAGGGCTGTGGGTTCGATTCCCGGAGACCCGGAGTGATAATGATGTGGACTGCGGGTTCGATTCTCGGAGATCCTGAGATTTATTGAGATGTGGACTGCGGGTTCGATTCCCGGAGATCCCGAGATTTATTGAGATGTGGACTGCGGGTTCGATTCCCGGAGATCCTGAGATTTATTGAAATGTGGGCTGTGGGTTCAATTCCCGGAGACCCATGGGTACTGTCAATAGGACTGTGGGTTCAATTCCCACAGGTCCTGGACTTGTTTTATTGAGTTGGTTATTTGTTGTTAGCTTAAATTGTAGACGGTTCCAGTAATCATTTTATTGTTGTTATTGCGGAAATTATTATCATTTAAACTGTTTATTATTGTTATTATCACTATATTATTGTTTCTCAATAGGGCCCTGACCTTCCTCGTCACTACTCCATCGAGGTTAGGCTTGGTACTTACTGAGTACCGCCGTGGTGTACTCATGCTACTCTTCTGCACACTTTTGTTGTGCAGATCTAGGTACATCAGAGCAAGCTCGTGCTAGGTGATTTTCGCAGCTTACTGGAAGACCTCGAGGTATGATCTGCTACGTCCGCGGATCCGGAGGCTTTCCTTCTATTCTAATAGTACTAGTTGACATTTTTCCTTCATTTCGTTGTTAGACACTCTTTACACATAGAGCCACAGTTGTATATTCTCTTTTAGTCTGTGTTACCGTGGGATTCCAGATCTTGGTTGCGTTTTATTCAGTGAGCTGATTAATGTATGTGCCAAGCGGCACGGATTACATACCTTTTTAAGCTATTTTTCCGCTGTTTCTTATTTAAGTGTTCATAGCTTGTATATTCCGCAACGTGTTAGGCTTACCTAGTCGTGAGGACTGGGTGCCATCACGACATGTTCACGATTGGTGAACTAGGGTCGTGACACGGAGGTACCAGCACAGGTGGGTTAGATAAATATTCCTTGATTCTATCAAATGATCGTTGACATTCTTCTGTCCATTTGGTAGTGGCATCTTTCCTCGGCATCTTGAATATTGGCTCAAAAATCACTGTTGATTGGGCTATGAAACAACTAATGTAGTTAAGGCAACCAAGGAAACTCATCACATCATTTCGATTCTTTGGAGGTGGCAGGTCTTGGATAGCCTTTATCTTTGAAGGATCCAACTCTATGCCCCTTCTACTGACAATAAAACCTAATAATTTTCCAGCTGGAACTCCGAACGCACACTTTGCGGGATTCAGTTTCAGATTGTACCGCCGCAACCTATCAAAGAACTTCTTCAGGTCTACCAAGTGATCTAAACTCTTTCGTGATTTGATGATGACATCGTCCACATAGACCTCAATCTCTTTATGGATCATGTCATGAAAAATAGTTGTCATAGCTCTCATGTATGTAGCACCTGCATTCATGAGTCCAAATGGCATCACCCGATAACAATACACCCCCAAGAAGTGATAAATGCTGTCTTCTCAGCATCATCTTCATCCATTAAAATCTGGTGGTAACCGGCAAAGCAATCAACGAATGACTGCAACTCGTGCTTTGCACAATTATCAATGAGTATGTGAATATTTGGGAGTGGGAAATCATCTTTTGGACTAGCCATGTTGAGATCCCGATAATCCACACATATTGTGATCTTCCCATCCTTCTTGGGAACTGGTACTATATTGGCCAGCCATGTAGGGTACTTCGTGACTCGGATGACATTTGCCTTAAATTGCTTGGAGACTTCGGGTGTGTTTGGTATGAAGGAAAATGTTTTCCTAGAAAATATTTTCCTGAAAAATGAATGATTTTGTCACTTATTTTCTCATGTTTGGTTATTGAGTGGAAAACATTTTCCGGAACATTTTTCTAGTGTTTGGCTAGAAAGTAAGAATATATTTTCTTAGGAAAATAAAATTTTATGTTACTCTCCTCACCTCCCATCCTCCCCCAATTTCCATGTGTTCTGTGCTAATTCCCCCCCCCCCCCCACAACAAACAATTATATTTTTCTTCAACAATTCAATTATTCTTTTAAAAAATTGACATAAACTTAAAAGAACTAATATGTTGATTTATTTTTTCACGCAAGAACGTTAAAATTTGAGGTCCATAACTAAAAAATGCTTTTTTCTTATTGAAACAAAATGAATGTACTCTTTCTATAATGTACAACACAAAAAATATTCATTTTGTTAGTCAATTGAAATTTGAAATTTCAAAAAGAAAAATTTGAGGTAAAAAAATAGAGAATTTTTCACAAAAGGCATTTATTAAGACCTAATTAGCAATAAATAGAAACCATTTCCTATATTATGTGATATAGATTTGTTTTACGTTATTTTATGATGTATATAGTGTATTAAACGAATTGTATTCAATAATACAACATGAAATGACGCCGCACAAACAGGGATTCCTGTAAATCATGATCTGTATTTAGCTGTATTAAGCAGTATTAAGCGGGAAAAAGGTAATGTTTCAGCGCAAATCAATTGAAAGTTGAATCTGTATTTAGGTGTATTAAGCTATATTAAGCGGCGTCATTTCACAAAAAATGGGAGTTATACCATAAATTGGTGAGAGAAAAATATTTTGTACTATCTAATAAGGCTTAAATATAGGAAAGTATTAAATTTAAATTTTTTGCTACAAAATAAAAAAGGTTATTATATTATGTAAAATCTTAAAAAGGTATTTATATACTAGCCTATTCTATAGGTGGTAAAATTTCCGAAATTTTTTTTTTGTGGGGGGGGGGGGGGGGGGGGAAGGGCTGGGTGGTGCAGAAAAATAAAAAGAAAAAATAATTGCAAAAAACAAATTGTGGTAAAAAAAAAAGAATTTTGGGGGAGGGGGTAGGGGGTAGGGTGGGGGCTAGGTGGTGTATAAAAATACAAAAATAGAAATTTAAAATTGCAAAATAAAATTTAAGGTAAAAAAAATATTTTGTTTTCGGGGGAGGGGGTAGGGGTAGGGATGGGGGTTGCGTGGTGTAGAAAAATAAAAAAACAGAAATTTAAAATTACAAAAAAAAAAATTTAAGATAAAAAATATATTTTTTGCGGTGGGTGGTGGAGGGGTAGTAGGGTGGATGGAAAAACTGAAATTTAAAAAAAAAAATAAAAAAAATCTTTTTTTGGAGAGGTGGTGTGGTGGGTTGGTGAGGGTGATAAAGGTTAAGAATGAGCTTTGGAAAATGTTTTCCCTTCTTTTGATAAGGAAAATATTTTCCTCTAATTGGAGGAAAATGAATTGATAAGGAAAATGTTTTCTAAAACATATAAACCAACCAAACATGAGAAAATTGGAAAACATTTTCCAGAAAATGTTTTCCTTCATACCAAACACACCCTTCTTCTTTGATTTTCAAACTTAAGTCTGTTTTGAATATTCTTGTCTTTTGCTTTATCGGGGGACAACATGGATCCGTTGGCAACTTATGGGAAACAATATTAGTGCTTAAACCGGGCATGTCGTCATACGACCAAGCGAACACATCGACGTATTGTTTCAAAAGATCCACATATTTATCCTTTTCTGATGGCGTCAAATGGACACTAATTCTTGTTTCTTTTATAGACTCTGAATCCCCTAAATTTATAAGCTCAGTTTCATCCAAATTTGGGTTTGACTTGTTCTCAAACTGCTCAAGTTCTTTAGTTAATTCTGCATGCGGCACATCTTCTTCATATTCTTCAAGCTCTAGCTCGTTATTTTGCTCACTTGTTTCATTGCATGTCACATTCACAATGTCGGCATTTTCAACAATTTGTTCGCTGAAAAATAAAAATAAAATCAAAGAAAATTAATAAAGACAAAAATTTTAATGTAAAATGAAAAAGCATATTCAAATTTTGCATTTAAGCTTCAAAAAGACCGTGGCAAACAACAGAAAATCATAGACACGATTCAGGCCTCAATTTTGAATCGTGTTGTTTTAAAGAAGTACTAATACAATTCATCTACCAAGAATCCCGGCGAACCGGGGATGGGGTACAAGTCCAATTGTTCAAAACGTCTCCAGGTGCGGCATCCCAAATAGTTGGCGTTTCAGTGCAATCTTTCAAAATCATGTTGCAATCTACAATGAATAGATTCCTGACTCCTTCGATGAGGTCGTCTTCAGCATCTTCATCTAGCTCATGAATTGTAACTATCTTGGAGAATGACTGGATCAACGGCGGGATAGGCTGTGGCAGGACAATGTGACCTTTCTTCTTGAGACGAGCCTTCGAGACTTCATTTGGAGTGGGTTCGTACCCTATGCCAAAGGTGTTGTTCCGCTCTGGTAACTGAATTGGCTCTACTATTCCATGCAACCTTGCTCCAAGTCCTCGACCATGCTCAAAACCGTTCCTCAACATTTCTGATGCCACAATTACGAGCACACTTCGCAACTTTATCTCTTTACCTCGAGTAGCAGCTATGATTTCTTCAATGTGGAAAGTGGCTCCATCCAGCCTCTCCACACTTTCAATGACGGGGATCGAATTCCCGGGGTAAATGGGATTGCTTGCTTCTCCATGAATGATAACTTCCTGGTGATTCCACACAAACTTCACATTCTGGTGCAAAGTGGAAGGGACTGCACTAGCCATGTGAATCCACGGCCTTCCCAATAACAAATTATAAGTAGCAGATATGTCTAACACTTGAAATTCAATGATAAACTCCACAGGCCCAATTTGTAATGCTAAGTCAATTTCACCAATGGCGCTCCTTTGCGCTCCATCGAAAGCTCTAACATTCACATGACTTTCACGAACCTTTCCAATGTCAATTCCCAAGGCTTTGAGGGTAGTGAAAGGAAATATATTGAGTGCAGAACCATTATCGATCAAAACCTTCGAAACAAACTTGTCCCTACATTTGACAGTGAGATGCAAAGCTTTGTTGTGACTCAGAGCTTCAGGTGGCAATTCATCCTCGTGAAAGGAAATCTTGTGGGCTTCTAGAATTTGGGCCACCATTGTTTCCAAATGTTCACTAGTGGTCTCCGCTGGTACATATGCTTCATTGAGTACTTTTACCAAAGCATTCCGGTGGCTATTAGAACTCATCAATAATGACATGAGGGAAATTTGAGTCGGCGTCTTCTTCAGTTGGTCTATAACAGAGTATTCGCTACACTGCATTTTTCTCCAAAACTCTTCTACTTCAGCTTCTGTCACGGATTTCTTCTGGTTGTTATCCTTATTTGAAGTTCCTCGTGATGCTTCTTCTGGAACATAATACCGACCGGATCTCGTCATACCTGCAGCATCAGCTTCTACAACTAATTTTGCCTTTCTTTTGTTCCTTATGTCAGTCTGGTAGTTCCAAGGAACTACTTTGGTTTCAACTGTGGGTGTCTGAGCAACTAGAGCCATGATTCTGGGTTTCGAAGGGAGTACTTCCACCTCAATTGGTGCTCGCACTTGCACTTGCACTGTGATGATAGGAGCAATAAAGGCAGATGACACAACATTTTTCTCGTCTTCAATTGGTATAATTGTTCCTTCCAAATTCCAATCCTCATCAGTAGATATCATGTTAATACCGGTATCATCATGATTTGGAAGAGGGATGTTGTTCACATTCGAGGGAGATCCCTTAAGCTGAATGGTTCCTGCTTTGATCAACTCTTCAATCTTATCTTTGAGAGTAAGGCAATTTTCTGTGTCATGTCCCGTCACACCAGATTGATATGCACAACGCTTGGTCCCATCATACCATCCTGGGAGGGGGTCGGGAACTCTTCCTGGGACATGTTGGAGTACTCATGCGGCTTTCAACCTTTCATATAACTGGGCTAAAGGTTCAGCTAGGGGTGTATAGGTTTTGGCTGGTTTTCTTTCAAAGCTCGGGTGAGGTCTAGGTGCATTTGGGCGGTTTTGTGATTGGTAGCGGGGTTGAGCTGGATATGTGGGTTGGTAATATGGTGGATTCTGGTATGCAGGTGCTCGGGGTGGATAATAGGTTGGTTGGGCATTATAAACAGGATAGGGAATGGGCGAAGGCTGATAGTAAGGTTGAAGAGTTTGGATGTATGGGCTATAATATGAAGGTTGGGGTGACGGGTTGTGGTAGGTTAACATTTGGTTAGGCCTATGGTCTTGGACGGTCATAACAGCGGATACTTCTTTTTCCTTCTTCTTACTTGCTCCTCCAATATTTTCTGACTGGATCGCCTTACTCGTTGCTTGTGGTGCTGCCAAATTTGTAATCTTTCCTGATTTGAGACCTTCCTCTATAACATCTCCCATCCTAACAACTTCCGAGAATTTCTGCCCCATCATACTTATCAATCTCTCATAATACGTTGCATCCGTTTGAGATCGAATAAAAGTAGTCGTCATCTCATCTTCTCCCATCGGGGGTTGGACTCTTGCTGCTTCTGCCCTCTATCTCATGGCATACTCTCTAAAGGATTTTGTTGTTTTCTTCTCCAACGTCATCAAATAGAATCTATCTGGGTTGGTCTCAGTGTTAAATCTGAATCTGTCCATGAATTCTTGCGCCATGACACTCCAGATGCGCCATTTCTGTGGGTCTTGACTTGTGTACCAATCAAGGGCTTCCCCTGTAAGACTCCTTATAAAAAGCTTCATCCTGATAGCTTCATCCTTTCCCACTCCAACTAACTTATCACAGTATGACCTCAAATGAGCTCGCGGGTTTCCTTTTCCATCAAACATGTCAAATTTTGGTACTTTATATCCTACAGGTAAATCGACATCGGGATGGATGCATAGATCTTCATACTCCAAACCTTCCATACTCCTAATGGTTTTCAGACTTTTGAATGCTTCCTTTAACTCACGGATCTCCTTCGCCATATACTCGTCGGCTTTGGTCCTTTCATCTTTTTCTGCTTCCTGATATTGGCACACTTCAGAGTGAAGTTGGTGAGGCATAGGGGTAGTAAAAGGTGGTGCTTCTGCTACATATACCGGTGGAACATGCTGTATGTTAGGAATAGTGATGTGTGCCATCGGTATGTGTTGGGTTATGTGGTGATTTTGGGTTAGTGGGGTGCTTTGGGCTTGTAGTGGTTGGGAAGCGTATGATGTGGTAAAAGTCGATGGGTTGGCTTGTTGCGTGTTAGCATGTGCATTAGTGGATGTGTGCTTGTTGTTGTGAAGTGGAGGGTTTGGTGGAAGGTGTTCTGGGATAGGTGAGTCAAAAGATGGGAAAGGTGGTGGGACAGGTGCATTTGTCCTTTCTTCGTGAAGTGGTGTGTTGAGGCTGATGGAAAGATTAGTAAGGTTCCGAATTCATTCAATTTCACCTTGTAGGTTAGCCACTTGTTGCGACAACTGGGCGATGTGCTCATCACGGAGGGTAACCTCCCTTCCTTTTGAAGCCTCGAGTTCGTCTCGCTGAACGGTGACAAGTCCCAAGCCTGTCATATTAGATGTGTTTGAACCAGTCATGTCAGTAGCTGCTCGTGCCTTGGATCTCGTGAAGTATGGGTGCTCAGCCAGTTCGCAGTCAACACAAATCAACCTTGGGGAATAATAAAATAGAAAAACCTTTTAAAAGAAAAATAAAGACAAATGATAGTAAGTGGCGACTAAATTTAAAAGTAGGTATGTCACATAACGAACAAATCACGTAATAATACAAACAAGTCAAGCAACGTTAACCGTGTCCTAGTATGCACGGGGACTCTTTGTGCCAGAGGTAGGCCTAGCGAAAATTTTGAAAGAAACACACCTTTATATATCATCCCATTGCTCCTTAATAAAAACACCCCAAAATTTCATTTAATGAATAAAAGAGAAATACCAATATTGCCTTAGTCTAAAACGATTACAATGGCATAGCCTTAGTTACAATATAGTTCTAATCTAGTTTACTGAGGATGGTTCTTCATTGCCCCTTAGCCTCTTCGCTGCTCTGATTGCCTCATCAATTTTTTGGCGGTTCTTCACAAGGTAAATCATGGCTAACTTTCCTCCTTCGTCTAGTCCTTGGCAATGACACTCTATGAATTGTTTCTCGAGATCTCCATCTAAATCTCTGAGTCCTTGCTCCATTTTCACAACTTGTTGTTTCCATATTCTATTTGTTGCTTCTGTATCTTCTCTCGTTTTCTCAACATTTCAATCTCTTTATTTTCATTCTCATGCTGATCCTTGTGCTTTGCTTCAGACTCGGACACCCTTCTTTTCAGTCGGCGGTACTTGATTTCAGCTTCGGCTGCCTTATCTTTGATTCGGCCACCCATATTAATCCCTCTTGTAAAAGAACCTTCAAAGTTGGAACGTAACCATTCTAAATAAAAAGTGTCACATCCAGCTTGGTACCTATCTGGTGCAATTGTATCCTTGACTATAACTCTCTTGTTTCTCCACATCCCGAGAATTTCCTTCGCAAAAGGAATTTTCTCATTCTCATAGTCAATTCGATAATGATCCATGTTATCAACTTGCGGTATGACTTGCATTCTTCCGGCTTGTCTCATAACTCGTAATGGAGCATATGGTTGAAGTCCTCGAAGCCCGATGAGAACCAAGTAAGGTAGCATTTTTCCACGTGTTACAAAATTATCAGATGGACACCAAGAAAACATCCATTGAATTGTGGTCTCATTTAGCTTGCTAAGTAACTTGCCCCATCCTTTAACACTATTTGGATGCTTGAATGCAACCAATGGGATCGTGTATGACGTGATGTGATTAGCACCATTTTGCTTGTAAAGCTCTTGGCTTCCACTGGTCTTTTGGAGATGCCCCATAAGCCACAACTGCAGTAACAAATTACATCCCTCAAAATGTTTAAATCCCTTTTTGCAAAGGCCCAAAGCTCTGTATATATCTGCAACAACCATCGGCACTATGGTGTATGGCTTGCCATCAATGCCATTAAATAATGCATCAGTAACCATAACAAGTCGGGTGTGAATCTCTTGCTTTGCTCCTCGAGGAAATACTAGACAAACCGAAAAGGCAAATACCCTTTTTTCACTCCAAGAAACGTGTGAAGAAAACACCTCTCGGTGTCTTAGAAAAGCATCTGAACGGCCAAAGATGTCGAACAGGTAGTGAAGGGGTATCTTGGATTCTTTCAAATGTTCTAGCCCAATTTCTTTCTCAAAACCAAACTTTTTAAGGAACTCTTTTGCTGAAGGATTTTTTGGAATAATCATGCCAGCGTTTTGCCAAGAATGTCTGCCTTTCCATAACAAACTTACATTCTCTATGAAACCTCCCATTTCTTCTAATAATGGTGTCATCTCATTTTCCCCAAATCTGAATACGGCCCTATCTTCATCCCAAAAGGTGACTGCTGCCTCAATAATTTCCCTATATGCTGTGACTTCCATAAGTAACGGTAGATGACCCAGCTTCTTCCTCACTTCAAATTGTGCACTTTCTCCTACGTTTCTCCACCACGCCTTTAGTTTGGGAGGAATTTCCAACACCATGCCGATCTTTGGGTAGACAACTTGACTCATATTTTCCTGCGTCACGGAAAAGATTAATCCTACCTATTTTCCCATTTAGGAGCAAGTGGTCCACATAATTGGTGTGTTTATCTTTCAAATAATGCACATAAAGGATGAATAGGTGTCACTTGGGGTTATCAACCCACTTGGACATTTGGATAAGGCTAACTAATGGACTTAATACACCTAGGGTATTAAGCCTCCTAAGGTTGCGTGATGCATGCCACCTAAGAAGGATTTGGTTTAGCTCTATCCTAGGTCGGCTAAGAGTGGGTTTTCTAGACTGGTCTTTCCCAAGTGGACAACTTGAGAGTGGAAAGATGTGACTGTCGATTGCACTGCTGATCGACTTACCCACAAACTTTCCCTTAAAAGGCATTTTTTTTAAAAGCGCACGACCGCAAACCGCGTAACCGCTCGGTGTGTGCTTAGTGTGAATGTTTCAAAAGTGGAGGAAGTGAAACAGAATGACCATTTATATAAAGCAATAATAACAGACAAACCATTCACAAAATAAAGTTTATCACATAAAGGCAACCCAAATAAGCATCATAACAATCACAAATTAGTTTTATTATTAACCTAAGTTTATTGTGGTTTAGAACCTAATATCCCCAGCAGAGTCACCATGCTGTTATACCCCATTTTAACACGGATCAAACTAGAGTATAACATATTGGTAATTCAGCAGGTTTAAATAATTAAAGAGAGAGTCGCCACCTAATTATTTTAACAGTGAATTAGGACACCAATTTTAGCTAAGTAGTGCTTAAAGTAAACTCTATTTTATAGTCTGTTTAACCTCAAAATTCTAGGAAAGGGTTCTAGTTAATCCTATAGGGAAGGTTATGAAGGCACCCTATATGATCTGTTAATTACAGTTAACCAACCAAACTTAGGTTAATAAAAATCCATTATTTTTAAAAGTAAATATAAGTATTTCTAAAGTAAGTAATCTTAGGTAAATATGTTTTCTAGCCTCGTGAGACTTTGTAGAAGAATGACTTTGACAAAGAAAACGAAGGAAGCATGATTTCAAAATATAGTAATTCAATTGTTCAAACTTGAATAAATGTAAAAGATCTATTTTTTAAGTGAAATATATTATGAAAAAAAACAAAATGGATTTGTAAGAAATTTCAAGCTTCTAAACTTCAACTTTAACTTGATAAAATCACACTATTAGGAAAGTACTTAGTCTTAAACAGTTATGGACCCAAATTCACGTTTTTTGGCTTATTCCGAAAAGCTTGACAAGTTTGAAATTCAAACAGAGAATGAATTCTAGAAGGGCTCTTATTTGAAAATAATTTTATAAAATAACTCTAACCAAGATAGGGTTCTAAATATTTGGAGTAAAACAGTTTTGTTGTGAACAATAGATCAATAATTAAAAAATACTAAACTAATAACTTGAGGCAGCACGTAGTTGCATATATTCTAAAGCGCTTATGTTATCCAAACTTAGTTCAAAATCTAACGGTATCTCCTAATTTTATAAGCTCTCAATAAGAATAACGATGTAAAGCAAATAATCCAACATCCAATGAAATAAACACTAAAGAAAATATAGCAGTTGTTCAGATGAATTTTATCATCTGGCTGCGATTTAAATGCAGCGATTTGAAGACAATGCAGTGCTAATGGACTTCGAGTGATGGTGGTGGTGACGAGTCTTGCATTAAGACTCCATAATTTGCTCCAAGCACATATGCAAAAGAGAAAAAAAATAAGACGAGAATTAGAGAAGAGAACAATAAATTTTAAATAACTATAAAAAAAATAAAGGCAAAAAGGATAAATCAAACTTATAACTTAAACCCAATAAAGGACATGGGTGAAATAAATAGTTGTCCAATTACAGCAGGCTTATACATGCCAATTTTTAAACCTTAATAAACCCTCAAAAATTAAATGCTAGAAAATAATCTTTAGGCATATCTTCTACTCAAAATAATAAACAGAACACCAACTTTCGTGTTCGCGTGAAATCTAGAGGTTAAACCAATTAAGCTATCCTACATATATTGCTTCTTAGTGGCAGTGAAATATGAAATTGTATTAACTCTTTAAAGTGAACTACGCACATACTATTTAACTCTTGAATGCCTATTTCTAACAAAGGGTACATATTTCGCGAAAGGTTATGCGATCATATTATTCCCTTCAAGCAATGAGTCAAAATTTTAAACTCCTATAGACATGATATCTATTACCATATAAAAAATAGAAGATTGCGTTTCTTTTTAACTCAGTCAAACAAATAATGGATTAATATTCAAAAGTAAATTTCTGAATTTACTACAACATGATTCACATTCATTATATGAGATATTTTAAGTAATTGTAACAAAGCTTTATATTGATTTAGAGAAAGATAGTAGTTTAGCTAAATATTCTTATGACTTATAAAATAAATAAGGGTGCAAACTCTTGAAGACAGATATGAACGGGAATCGTAACAATTGATTTTAAAAAAATACATTTCATATATTATTACTTCTATATGAAAAATAAAATAAAAACTATTAGAATATGAAAGTGACTTGAGAAAAACCTTTAATAAAGTTTGCTTTAGGATGAAAAGCAATTAACCTACTTATCTAATTTAATTAAAGAAACATAGAATAAACTAGGTGAACAGCCCCACCCATGATGTCTTGAAGAAAAAAAAAAGCATAGAAATGGAATCATGATTCATGAAAAGTTGTCCTTGTTTAGCTACGTATTTTGTCCATTTTGATAATTGAATGATATGAATTTGTTAACAATAGTAATAAAATATAAATGCAATATAATTATATAATTAAGTGGGCCGTCATTCTATCCTATACTAATGAATAAGTTAGTATTCTTAACATTTTTTATTAAGTGATAAGAAACAAAAAATGTCATCTAGATATATTAATATATTTTTTTTGTTCAGGCACATGTGCAGACAAACTAATGAAGCTAATGAGATTTGTTTTTTTATAACACTAAAAAAAATAGAAACAAAAGTAAGCCAACCATCATTTCCTATAGTAACAATCTCCACAACATCAAAACTCGGATAATCAATAGTCGACAACCACCATTTTTTAAATAATAAATGAACAAAACATATTTTTAACGTTTTTTCAAACAACAAATATGATTCATATTCGAGAAAGAATTTAAAGAAATGGTACGAAAATTCAAAGACTGACCTTTTGTGGTGCAGCGAACTTGGGTGTGTCGAATAGATCTTTAGATTCTAGCTTCGGACTTGAACTCGGGCTCGCAACAACAACAAACTT
Organism: Nicotiana noctiflora; assembly: GCA_032618575.1. Lineage (NCBI taxonomy): Eukaryota > Viridiplantae > Streptophyta > Magnoliopsida > Solanales > Solanaceae > Nicotiana > Nicotiana noctiflora. Next base: position 71,663 of record JASVEL010012333.1, read on the forward strand.
TGCAAAAAAATCCTCTGTTGTAACAGAGATGACACAACAAAGAATTTGAGAGTATTTTTAAGGAACGAAATTGTTTTAAGATGGCTTCTAGAGCTTGTCCTAAGTCATTACCAAAGCTTAGTATTTATAGAAGAGCTACTAGGATTTTTCAAGATTTAACTTGGGTGGGATCTCACCTCTAGCCACTTTGAAACATGAACGTTGGCAGAGGATTCAAAGGGAGATCTGCCTCGGATTCATTGCTTGACTTTGGTAGACTCTGTGTCAGATTGTATTAAGAAGGGGAGAGAATGAAAGATTTTTTTAGTCAAAAATTGTGTGCTGGATTGATGAAAATGGGGAAAACCATTAAATGGAGGAGAGAGCTACAGAAAAGAAAAATTGGTCAGAGAGGAATGAACCGTTTGGACTGAAGGCCTAATGGACAATGCCTAAAATTTTAGACAACAAAAGATAACAAAAAAACAAAAATATGTGTGTTGTTTTTTCCTACCCATCATGTGACGTGATTTTTTATTAGAAAAAGAGACAAAAAAATATTACTGCATCTTGACAAAGAAAATGGAGACAAACACCATCGACTTTGGTGAGTACGAGTAGAGTTCTCTTTCTTGCCTTTTAAAAGAGCAATGCCAAAAAAGTAAAATTAGCTTGTTAAATCATCCAAATATAGTAATAAAATATGTAAAATACTGTTCTTTGTTTGAAAAAAAATGCACTTGCTAGATGATGCCAAAATAAGCTAAAACCAATGATGCTTCTTTCACTGTAATTTTCTTGACTTTAAACGTATAACATGAAATATGGCTTAAACAATTTTGTATGGCCATAAAATTATGTAACTAAGGATCAAATTGAATGTTTTAAAGTGAAATTATTTTAGAATAAAAAATAAATAAATAAATAAATAAAAGTATGTTACATAATATGGAACAGAGTAATATATTTTATAAATTTTAATCCTCGTAGATGTTAGGTCCATATTCTTTGAGCCATCTCAGTATCCTACACTTAATCGATATTTTTAATACCTTTAAAGAAAAATACATTGAAAAAAATATAGGTTGGGTGTTAATACGAACTAAGTTGATTTAATAGTCTTAGATTAAATTATTATATAAATTTTACAAATAAAATATGATTAAATAAAACCAAATCCTTGTATGAAATTTCAAACGTGTTGAATGGTTTTTGAGAAAAAGACATTTGGAGAAAAAGACGTTTGCAAGTTTTGTCAACAAACATGTTTTACAAATAAAGATATGATAAAAATGCAATATGTTTATGGAGAAAAGAACGTTTGAAATTTGTATTAGAAAATCAGATTTGCTATTAGAAATCAATTGTAGTATTAAGAATAAAACAAATGCAAGCTTTAAGAAGTAAGGATAAAATAGTAGAAGACAAAATGTATTTATTCATAAAAATATGTTAGGCGAGACAAAAAATTAACAAATTTGCATATAATGTTACTCTATCTATTTCCACTCAAATGACACATTTCACTTGTCGAGAGCCAATCTAACTAAGCTTTACGCTAAGTTGGATTTGTTCAACTTACTATTTTTTTAAAATTAAAAATTAGATATTCAAAAACTATACAAGAAATACTATAAGTTACAATTTTCTCATATCAATATGATCAAAAAGATATTTTAAAATATTGGTCAAACGTCACATAATATGACTCTCGATAAGCGAAATGTGTTATTGAAACAGATGAAATATAAGATATTTACAATTACAAAATAATGTACAAATAAGTCAACTATCATCTATGTATATTTAGAATATTAGTACATTATACACACGTGCATTGCAGTATACTAAAATTGGTAATAGTAATAAAAGATAACTAGTAATAGTAATAAAAGATAACAAATAATTTAAATAGGGCATGAAATTATTAATGACTAGGGAGCACTAGAAAAATTAATCAGAAGAGAGGTAGGACAAAATTGGGTATCAACAGTTACTATCTGTTGACCCCTTTATTACACCATGTAAAGATAAAAAGAAGCTAGCCTAAGCTTTGCCTTATGAGTTACAAGAAATCTTATATATTCCTTAAAACTTGCTCTTGTATTGCCTTGAACTTGTATCTTGTATTCTTTTAATGAAATTCTGGTTGTTGCCTTGTCGATGTTTTGAAAATATGTGTCCATTCTTCAGGTGGACTCTTGCTTGCGACTAGTTGAAAAAGGTATTCCCTTGATCTTCAGGTGGGCTCCTGCTTGCGGTTGATTTGCAAAAGTATTCCCTTGTTCTACAGGTGGGCTCCTGCTTACGATTACTTTGAAAAAGTATTCCCTTGTTCTCCAGGTGGGCTCCTACATACGACAAAATAAACAACTAAAGAAAATTTTCCGCCCCAGTATGGTGACTAGGCATATCGTGTAATCAGATATTAAAATTTAAAAGCTAGAATTTGGATTGTACTTCCTTTGTTTTGCAGGTGGGTGCCTGCTTGTTGTATTAGAAAAGATTCCCTTTGTTCTTTAGGTGGGCTCCTGCTTGTTGTCTTTGAAAAAGATATTCCCTTGTTCTTCAGGTGGGCTCTTGCTTGCTGAAATTGAAAAATATTGCCCTTATTCTTCAGGTGGGCTCCTGCTTGCTATGTTTGAAAAATATTCCCTTTTTTCTTCAGGTGGGCTCCTGCTTGCTGTGTTTGAAAAGATATTCCCTTTATTATTCAGGTGGGCTCTTGTTTGCTGTCTTAGAAAAAGATATTCCCTTGTTATTCAGGCGGGCTCCTACGTGCTGAATTTGAAAAATATTCCCTTGTTCTTCAGGAGGGCTCCTGCTTGTGATGCTTAAAAAAATATATTCCCTTGTTCTCCAGGTGGGATCCTGTCAAGACCCAACCCCGATCGTGATGGCGCCCAACACATTCTTAGGCAAGCCCAACTATTAACCATTAACCAACCTAATTAATATTTCAAAATACTCCAATTCATGTCAATTATCCTGTTTTCATAATAATAGTAAGAATGCGGAATTCAAAACAACTGAAATAACATCCCGATCGTCGCAAACTCTACCCTTAGGAAGAGTAGACGCTAATTACTTTTACCCGATAGTGATTTTTCGGGGTCAATTCCTCAGGGAGCTTGATATTGGAGTCAAGTATTTGTGAAGACTAACCAAGCGTTGTAGCTCCTAATTTGACTTCTAACATAATTTTTTGGTTTTCTTTAATTATTAACTAATGATTTTAACTACAATTATAACTAGATTTGCTAAATTATAACTCTAAGATGTATGCAATAAGGAGAGAACCCTAGGGTCGTAGCACTTGCCTAGGTGACTAATTAACGGGTAATGAATTTCAATGCAAGGATGACAATATGGGATATATGGATAACTATTGCACTTAGCACTCACTCTCACATCGCTCAGTAGAGAGAGTGATTTTTCCCAATTGACTCTCTCGAGACCAATTGGGTAGGCTAATTTTCCCAAGCAACTAATGGCTCAAGTAGGGTAATTACTCTCTCGAGGTTTAACCCGTTACTTGGGACTACCATTCTCATGGGTCCATCCCAAATCCTTGTTGGGTTGATTGAGAGGTCATAGACTCTCTTTCTCAGGCAAAGTCAAAACCCACTAAGTTAGACTTAGTGTTTGCAACCACCAAATCTAAGGGAAAACATACAATCAACCCAGATACCAAACACCCAATATCATCCAAGCATTAAGCAACAATACCCATTACTTACCCACACTAGGGTTGAGCCACAACCGTAGCTAATAGGTTTAGCTAGACATGAAATCAGTAGAAAAAGAAGAAGTAATAGTAGAAAATGACATAATAATGAACTATAAATTTAATACAACTAAATCCACGTTCAAAACTAAGTAAAATAGCCCAAAATAGGCATAAATATGTTGCCAATATTCTATTTATACTACCCAGGAAAATATGGAAAAAAATACCCCTGAGGGTCTGTCGCGGACCGCATGAAAATGACATACGACCGCGTAGGGTAAAAAGTCTTCAAAAGTTGAGCTTCTGGATCTTGGACGCGGACTGTATAGAAATGCCACGCGACCACGTAAGTTGAGTAACGCTGACTGCATGGAAATGCTGTGTGGCCGCACTGTTGGTTGTTCTTCATTGTTGGCTCTCTGAACATGTATCCACGTGGACCGCACTATTTTGGGGTGTGGCCGCGTGGGATTTTTGCCTTAGAACTTAGCCTCAGTTTATTCATCATTGCGGACCACATAGATATGGATGTGGTCCGCGTGGAATTGTGCCCAATTTCATGTCCTCTAATATTTACTTGTGCGGCCGCGTAGCAAAATAGTGCGGATCGCACAGGTTCTTTGACTTGGGTAATTTGCAGGAACCTCTTATGCGGCCGCCTGACAAAATGTTGCGGTCCGCGTGAGTCTTTGAAATCACACTTTAGCTCATCTCTTGACGCTTGGCAGATTTCACTACTTCGTGAGCCGATTTGTGATATTTAACATCTGATCGCTCAAACCTACAATCGAGCATAACTTGTTAGCAATTCATGCCTAATTTATATAAATTTATGCATAAAGCTTAGGCAAGAAGGGGTATAAATCATGTAAAATCACAGTTATCAACTCCCCCAAACTTAAACCTTTGCTTGTCTTCAAGCAAACAAAATAAGACCTACCCCTCAATGAAAGACATCTAAGAAATTCCTGTTTTGTCCTAAAGTAACCTCAATAGCATCCATTGGGACTAACAATTGCCCTCAATGTAAATGCCTCATCAACATATTTAAAACTTTGAAAACTTGTGGATCAAGTGTGACACAAGAGCCTCAAGAGTTGACACATTTCAACAAGAAACCTTTCGCAAGTACTATCGTCATTGTGGAACCCAAACTCACACATCCTCGACTCTCCCTAAGTTAACCTCACCATTTAGAGTATTTTCACACAAATTGAGGTGGAAGGATTTCTCGCTCATCTCTCACAAAGAAGAGACCCTAAGTCCGACTCTACGTACCATATGCTTGCCCTTCATGTAAGTATCCACTAATGAGGGCTTCCCTTAGCTCAAGATCATATAAGGATTTTGAGGAGTCATTGTGAAGGCTTTTGGGTAAGGGTAGGATATGCTTTCGTTTACATGGGTTCAATCTTCCCTTAATCACTTATTTTGGTCTATTTTGGCATGCCTTCTTGACTCATTTGAGTATTTCTTCCTTCAAGGGGTTAGAGGGACACCTGTCACTCTTTCATTTTCAATTCAAAACTTTTTCTCCTTTTTGTTCACCTATTTCACATCTTTGTCACTTGTTTGATGACTTTGGATCCCCTTTTTGGGTTTTATTCACTTTTATCTTTCTTTTGCTTATTTTCTTTTTCATTGCCCTTTCTTTTTCTTTTTGTTGTTATGCCTTTTTATCACATTGGTGCCTTTCTTGCCTCTCCCCCAAACTTAGATATTTTCCAATATTTAAGGGAAGACTCGGGTGCCAAGAGAGGGTTTCATTAAAACGGGTATAGGCTTGTAACTTTTGGTTCATGAAAGAAGAAAGTTTAAGGTTCAAAAGGGGTGAACTAGGGATCATTATATAGTATTGTTGGATCAAGGATAGCCTACAATCACTTCACGAGTCAGGTTCCACCCATGATTTCGCCTCAACAAACATTCGGGGCAAGTTCTAGACCATTGGCACGGTACTTAGGCTCACAAATCAAGTCCTCACCACACATACACTCAAGGATTGCCAAAGATGGAGTCTACGACCCACAATAACCTCTATAACAATTCAAGCGCACAACGGTTCAACATAGCCATATGATGATTGTTTGGTCAATGCAAGAGTCTCAAGGCCACGACTTTCACCCTCCTAAACACAACTCAATGTCTTTGACCATGAGATCAAAAGAATATGTGCTAGGCCCAAGTGAAGCTTTTTGTCACGACCCTAGTTCACCAATCGTGAACATGTCGTGATGGCACCCAGTCCCCACGACTAGGTAAGCCTAACACGTTGCGGAATATACCAGTTATGAACATTTAATAAGAATTAGCGGAAAATAAGATGAAAGAATGAAATCCGTGCCACTTGGCACATACACCAGTCAAATACGCTGTTTAAAACACTACCAAGACCCGGAATCCCACGGGTAACACAGACTAAAAGAGATCATACAATTGTAGCTCTATGTAAAAGGAGTATCTAACAACGGAATGAAGGAAAAACATCTACTAGCCCTAGAATAGAAGGAAGGCCTCCGGATCCGCGGACGTAGCAGATCATACCTCGAGGTCTCCCAAAACGCTGTTGAATCACCTGGAGTGAGCCTGCCCTGATGTACCTGGATCTGCACAACAAAAGTGTGTAGAAGAGTAGCATGAGTACACCACGGCGGTACTCGGTAAGTGCCAAGCCTAACCTCGATGGAGTAGTGACGAGGAAGGTCAGGGCCCTACCGAGAAAACAATAATACAATGATAATAACAATAATAAGCAGTTTAAATGAATAATAATAAATTTCCGAACTAGCAACAATAAGATGATTACTACAATCGTCTACAATTAAGCTAACAACGAATAGCCAACTCAATAAAACAAGTCCAGGACCTATAGGAATCGAACCCACAGTCCCATTGACAGTACCTCTGGGTCTCCGGGAATCGAACCCGCAGCCCATATCTCAATAAATAATCAATAACTCAGGATCTCCGAGAATCGAACCCGCAGTCCCTACCAATAACTTAGGATCTCGGGAATCAAACCCGTAGTCCCTACCAATAACTCAGGATCTCGAAAATCGAACCCGTAGTCCCTACCAATAACTCAGGATCTCGGGAATCGAACCCGTAGTCCCTACCAATAACTCAGGATCTCGGGAATCTAACCCGTAGTCCCTACCAATAACTCAGGATCTCGGGAATCGAACCCGTAGTCTCTACCAATAACACATCGGGTCTCTGGGAATCGAACCCACAGCCCTGGGTCTCCGGGAATCGAACCCGCAGTCCACAAGCACAGCAAATAAAGGAATCCACAAAGAGATCAATTATGCTTAACTATAACTTCACCGAAAAATAGTGCCAATAATTATCAAGGAGTTCAAATAAGGCAATTAGGCAACTAAACAGTTAAGTACTACCTAATCATGCTTTCCTAACCACTATCGGGTAAAAATATCAATTTAACAGCCAAAGACAGGAATATCGCTCATTGAACATTTCAATTAAAGTGCGTGTTCAACAACCAGCGCATGTACACGCCCGTCACCTCGCATACAAGGCATTTAAACTATCACATAATATCCTAGGGGTGAAAATTCCCCCACACGAGGTTAGACAAGCCACTTACCTCGACTCCGGTACAAAACCGCTATGAAACAACTCTCTTGCCGCGAATGTCGGCCTCCACAAGTGTAGAATCTGATAAACATCAATAGAATCACATCAAAATAGGCTAATTGGGCATTACCCAATCAAAATAACTCAAAATACACCAAAACCCACAAGTTGCCAAAACCCGACTTTCGGTACGCTTATCGAAAAATCACGAAAGTTATATTTTCGGAACCCTTGTCTCAATACGAGTCTAAGCATATAAAGTTTATCAAATTCGAACTCCATTTTCCCGCTCAAAGCCTTGATTTTCTAAAGTTCAAGCCTAGGGTGAAAACTCCCATAAAACACCCCAAATTCCTCCATTTTCATGAGATAATTGCGTAATATTGTCAACAATAATCATAATTTGAGTCCATAGTTGATTACCTGAAGAAACCCCTTGACTCTCCCTTCAAAATCGCCCAAATCGCCCCTTAAGCCGAGCCCTCAATGTTTGGAAATGTTTCTGAAATTTCTAACTTCTAATATAATTAACTCTCTGCGATTTCCGCTTCTGCGGACAAAATTCCGCTCCTGCGAGCCCGTATCTGCGACCAACTGGTCGCTTCTGCGATCCCAGGCCTAACTGGCCAATCCCGCTTCTGCGAGAAAAGGACCGCTTTCGCGCGTCCGCTTCCGCGATTGGACAACCGCTCCTGCGAGAATTTCCGCTTTTGCGAGAAATAGTCCGCTTCTACGGACTCGCTTAAGCGAATTCCCCCTCCGCTCCTGCGGATTCTCACTCCTCGACCCAAGGTCGCTTCTGCGACGAGTCCTCCGCACCCGCGACTCCGCCTCAGCAGAAGAGGATCCGCCTCTGCGAACCCAGGCGCTCCTGCGCCCCAAGTTCCGCTCCTGCAGACTCTCCTCTACGGTCCCATTTCCGCAGGGGCGAAAACGACAGAACAGAAGGCCCAACCTGCAATTTTTCCATGTTTTCCTTCCGTTTAACCATTCGAAACCACCCCGAGGCCCCCGGGACCTCATCCAAACACACCAACACATCCTAATACCTTATTCGAACTTGTTCCAATCCTCAAAACACATCTAACAACATCAAAACCCATAATTAACATCGAATTCAAGCCTAAATTTCTTAAAACTCTCTAAATTACACATTCGATCTAAAACCCGACCAAACGACTTCCAAATGACCTAAAAATTTGCGGACATATCCAAATTCACATAACGAAGCTACAAAAATTGTCGGAATTCCATTCCGACCCCCGGATCAAAATCTCACCTATCGTTCAGATTCGCTAAAATTTCAACCTTCGGCATTTCAAGCCTAATTGAGCTACAGACCTCCAAAATACATTCCGAACGAGCTCCCAACCCCAAAATCACCTAACGGAGCTAATGGGACCATCGGATTTCCGTTCCAAGATCGTCTTAACACTGTTCCGGCTACGGGCCCTTTTCTAGCTTCAAAGCTCTTATTTAGGGACTAAGTGTCCCAAAATGCTCAAATTTTCAGAACCGACTCTCCCGGCAAACCACAATGGCAGAAATGAACTTAAGGGAACAGTTAAATTAGGGATTGGGGCGTAATTTTCTAAAATGACCGGTCGGGTCGTTACATCTTCCCACACTTAAAGATTCGTTCGTCCTCGAACGAGCATAGAAAACATACCTGGAGTAGTGAAAAGATGAGGGTACTGGCTGCGCATATCCTGCTCGGTCTCCCAACTCGCCTCCTCGACCGGCTGGCCCCGCCACTGAACCTTTATCGAAGCGATGTTCTTCGATCTTAGCTTTCTGACCTGCCTGTCTAGAAAGGCTACTGGCTCCTCAACATAAGACAGATCCTTGTCTAGCTGAACAGAAGTGAAATCCAACACATGCGACGGGTCACCAAGGTATCTCCGGAGCATGGAGACATGAAATACGGGATGAACTCCGGCTAGACTGGGAGGTAAGGCCAACTCATAAGCAACCTCCCCAACACGCCTCAAAATCTCAAAAGGGCCAATAAACCTAGGACTCAGCTTTCCTTTCTTCCCAAACCTCATAACGCCCTTCATGGGTGAGACTCGAAGTAGAACCCGCTCGCCAACCATAAAAGCCACATCGCGAACCTTCTTGTCCGCATAACTCTTCTGTCTAGACTGGGCTGCACGAAGTTTGTCCTGAATCACCTTGACCTTGTCCATAGCATCCCGAACCATATCGGTACCTAGCAACCTGGCCTCGCCCGGCTCAAACCAACCCACGGGAGACCTGCACCTCCTACCATATAGGGCCTCGTACGGAGCCATCTGAATACTAGACTGGTAGCTGTTGTTATAAGCAAACTCCGCCAGTGGCAAGAAGTGATCCCATGAACCTCCAAACTCAATCACGCACGCACGGAGCATATCCTCCAAAATCTGAATAGTGCGCTCGGACTGACCATCAGTCTGGGGATGAAACGCCGTGCTCAGCTCCACCCGAGTACCTAACTCCTGCTGTACGGCTCTCCAGAACCGTGAAGTGAACTGAGTGCCTCTATCTGAAATGATGGAAACTGGAATACCATGCAGCCGAACTATCTCCCTGATATAGATCTCTGCCAGTCGTTCCGATGAATAAGTAGTGCTCACCGGTATGAAATGGGCGGACTTGGTCAGCCGATCCACAATAACCCAAATGGAATCAAACTTCCTAACAGTCCGTGGAAGTCCGGATACAAAGTCCATGGTAATGCGCTCCCATTTCCACTCTGGAATCTCCATCTGCTGCATCAATCCACCCGGACGCTGATGCTCATACTTCACCTGCCGGCAGTTGAGGCATCTAGAAACATAATCAACTATATCCCTCTTCATCCGCCTCCACCAGTAATGCTGTTTCAAGTCCTGATACATCTTCGCGGCACCCGGATGGATGGAATACCGCGAACTATGGGCCTCTGCTAGAATCAGCTCTCGAAGATCATCTACATTGGGCACACAGATACGCCCCTGCATCCTCATGACTCCATCATCCCCGATGGTAACATCTCGAGCATCACCACGCCGAACTCTATCCCGAAGGACAAGCAAATGAGGGTCGTCGAACTGACGCTCCCTGATGCGGTCAAATAAAGAAGACCGAGAAACCACACAAGCTAGAACCCGGCTGGGCTCCGAAAGATCCAGTCTAACAAACTGCCTGGCCAAAGCCTGAACATCCATCGCCATAGGCCTCTCCGAAGCTGGTAGATATGCTAAACTCCCCAAACTCTCTGCCCGACGACTCGAGGCATCAGCAACCACATTAGCCTTGCCCGGATGATAGAGAATAGTAATATCATAGTCCTTCAGTAGTTCCAACCATCTCCTCTGACGCATATTCAGGTCCTTCTGCTTAAGCAAGTGCTGCAAGCTCCGGTGATCGGTGTAGATCTCACAAGGAACCCCATATAAATAATGACGCCAAATTTTCAAGGCGTGAACAATGGCAGCTAGCTCCAAATCATGAACATGGTAATTCTTCTCATGCACCTTCAGCTGTCTCGACGCGTAGGCAAACACCCTACCGTCCTGCATCAATACCGCACCGAGTCCAACTCGTGAGGCATCACAATATACTATATAGGACCCCGAACCTGTAGGCAACATCAATATAGAGGCCGAAGTCAAAGCTGTCTTGAGCTTCTGAAAGCTCGCCTCACACTCATCTATCCACTGAAAGGGGGCACCCTTTTAGGTCAACCTGGTCATAGGTGCTGCAATCGAAGAGAACCCCTCTACGAAACGATGGTAATAGCCCGCCAAACCAAGGAAACTGCGAATCTCAGTAGCGGAGGAGGGTCCGGGCCAACTCTGCACGGCCTCCACCTTCCTCGGATCTACTCGAATACCATCACTCGACACCACGTGGCCCAAAAATGCCACCTGAACTCAACCAGAATTCACATTTAGAGAACTTGGCATAAAGTTGCTTCTCCCTCAGAATCGAAGCACTATCCTCAAATGCTGCTCGTGCTCTTCCCGACTCCGGAATATACTAGAATATCATCAATGAAGACAATCACGAACGAGTCCAGATAAGGCCTGAACACACTGTGCATCAAATGCATAAAGGCTGCTGGGGCATTTGTCAGCCCAAAAGACATCACGAGGAACTCATAGTGACCATACCGGGTCCTGAAGGCGTTCTTCGGGATATCTGGCTCCCGAATCTTCAGCTGGTGATACCCAGAGCGCAAATCAATCTTAGAAAACACCTGTGCACCCTGTAACTGGTCAAATAAATCATCAATACGGGGCAAAGGATACCGGTTCTTCACTGTAACCTTATTCAGCTGACGATAGTCAATACACATATGCATAGAACCGTCCTTTTTCTTCACAAACAATACAGGAGCACCCCAAGGCGAAACATTGGGTCGAATAAAACCCTTGCCCAATAACTCCTGTAACTGATCCTTCAACTCCTTCAACTCAGGAGGAGCCATACGGTACGGTGGAATAGAAATGGGCCGAGTGCCCGACAACAAGTCAATAGCAAAGTCAATATCTCTGTCGGGCGGCATGCCCGGAAGATCAGCTGGAAATACATCAGCAAAGTCACGCACCGCATGGACAGAATCAATAGAGGGAGTGTCAACACTGACGTCCCGCACATAGGCTAGATAAGCAGCACACCCCTTCTCGACCATACGCTGAGCTCTGAGAAAAGAAATAACACGGCTAGAGGTGTGATCTAGAGTACCACTCCACTCAATACGTGAAATGCCTAGCATAGCCAGCGTCACGGTCTTGGCGTGACAATCAAGAATAGCATAATGGGGTGACAACTAGTCCATGCCCAGAATAATATCAAAATCGACCATCCCAAGCAGCAATAGATCCGCTCTGGTCTCAAAATCACAAATGGTAACCAAATACGACCGATATACACGGTCCACAGCCAAAGAATCACCCACCGGAGTGGAAACATAAATGGGGGCACTCAAAGAATCCCGAGGCACACCCGGATGAGAAGCAAAGTAAGAAGACACATATGAAAAAGTGGAACCAGGGTCGAATAGAACCGATGCCTCCCTGTGACTAACCAGAATAATACCTGTGATAACAGAGTCAGATGCAACAGCCGCAGCGCGATCAGGAATAGCATAGAATCTGGCCTGTCCCCCCTCTCGAGGGCGGCCTCTGGAACTCTGACCCCCGCCCCTGGCTGGCTGGGCAGGTGGAGTGGCAGCTGGGGCTGGAATGATAGCTTGCTGGCCCTGAGAACCACGCGGATGCTGTGATGACTGATGAGGTGCTCCCCTCCTACGCCTGGGGCACTCCCTGACCGGATGGCGAGTATCCCCGCACCCAAAGCAAGCTCTGGGAGGGCACGATGACTGTGACTGACCGGCCTTACCCCCACTAGTCTGACCCCTGGAAGGACCCCGCGCAGGAGGTACACTGGAAACTGGGGGAGCATAATAAGGCTCCTGAGGTGCTGGAAGAGCTGGAGTACTACCGGCTGCGGGCAATGCTGAGTGAACTGGTCGGCCGGAATAACCCCCGCCAAAACGACCGGCTGCTGAAGTGCGGGCACCAGAGAAATGGCCCGACTCACGAAACCTCTTGGCCTTTCTATCTCCCCGCTCTCTAGGGAGCATACTCTCGATCCTCCTGGCAATGCTAACTGCCTGCTGATAAGATATATCTGTCTCCAACTCTCTGGCCATGCTGGATCGGATAGGCGGAATCAGGCCCTCAATAAATCTCCGCACTCTCTCCCGAACCGTGGCTACCAAGGCCGGTGCATGCCTGGCCAGACGGGTGAAACTGATGGCATACTCCGATACTGACATGGAGCCCTGTCGCAACCGCTCAAACTCCGAGCGCCAAGAATCCCTAAGGCTCTGTGGAACAAACTCTCTCAAAAATAGATCTGAAAACTGCGTCCAAGTCAATGAAGCAGACTCTTCTGGACTATCCAACTCATACGTGCGCCACCAATCATAAGCGGCCCCACGAAACTGAAAAGCAGTGAAGGAAACCCCGCTGGTCTCCACAATCCCCATAGTACGAAGAATACGATGACACTCCTCTAGAAAACCCAATGCATCATCCGAAGCCAAACCACTAAACACTGGAGGGTCATATTTCTTGAACCTCTCCAATCTACGTTGCTCGTCCTCAGAGGCAGCTGGTCCACCTCCGGGCTGTGCTGGGGCGGCAGGAGGCATAACTAAAACATCTGGAACCTGTCCCACTGGCACACGCTGCTCCGGTGTAACGGCTGCGGGAGTCTGGGCCCCTCCCCCGGCCTGAGATGTAGCTGCGACGAGAGGAAGCAGTCCTGCCTGAGCTAAAGTGGTATACATACTCATGAACTGGGCCAGGGTCTCCTGTAGTGCTGGAGTAGTAGCAGCTGTAGTCGGTGTACCAGGTGCCTGCGCTCCAACCTCGTCTACCTGTGGCACCTCAGCGGCAGCGCGCGCGGGTGCTGTGGCTGCACCTCGGGCGCGTCCTCGTCCTCTACCTCGGCCCCGGCCTCTGACGGCGGCAACAGGGGCGCGGGTACCTGATCATCGCGAGTAGATCGTGTCCTCACCATCTGTGAGAGAATAGAAAGCAGTAGTTTAGATTTTTGATGTCAAAATGTCGCACGACAAGGAATCCAAAAGAAATGAAGAGTTTCCTAAACAGTTACATAGCCCCTCGTAGATAAATACAGACGTCTCCGTATCGATCAGCGAGACTCTAAGTAACCGGTCTGTGTCCCGTGACTCCTATAAACCTAGAGCTCTGATACCAACTTGTCACGACCCTAGTTCACCAATCGTGAACATGTCGTGATGGCACCCAGTCCCCACGACTAGGTAAGCCTATCACGTTGCGGAATATACCATTTATGAACATTTAATAAGAATTAGCGGAAAATAAGATGAAAGAATGAAATCCGTGCCGCTTGGCACATACACCAGTCAAATACGCTGTTAAAAACACTACCAAGACCCGCAATCCCACGGGTAACACAGACTAAAAGAGATCATACAATTGTAGCTCTATGTAAAAGGAGTATCTAACAACGGAATGAAGGAAAAACATCTACTAGCCCTAGAATAGAAGGAAGGCCTCCGGATCCGCGGACGTAGCAGATCATACCTCGAGGTCTCCCAAAACGCTGTTGAATCACCTGGAGTGAGCCTGCCCTGATGTACCTGGATCTGCACAACAAAAGTGTGCAGAAGAGTAGCATGAGTACACCACAGCGGTACTCAATAAGTGCCAAGCCTAACCTCGATGGAGCAGTGACGAGGAAGTCAGGGCCCTACCGAGAAAACAATAATACAATGATAATAACAACAATAAGCAGTTTAAATGAATAATAATAAATTTCCGAACTAGCAACAATAAGATGATTACTACAATCGTCTACAATTAAGCTAACAACGAATAGCCAACTCAATAAAACAAGTCCGGGACCTATAGGAATCGAACCCACAGTCCCATTGACAGTACCTCTGGGTCTCCGGGAATCGAACCCGCAGCCCATATCTCAATAAATAATCAATAACTCAGGATCTCCGGGAATCGAACCCGCAGTCCCTACCAATAACTCGGGATCTCGGGAATCGAACCCGTAGTCCCTACCAATAACTCGGGATCTCGGGAATCGAACCCGTAGTCCCTACCAATAACTCGGGATCTCGGGAATCGAACCCGTAGTCCCTACCAATAACTCGGGATCTCGGGAATCGAACCCGTAGTCCCTACCAATAACTCAGGATCTCGGGAATCGAAC
>JASVEL010012334.1:0-181108 GCA_032618575.1 Nicotiana noctiflora
TAAAATCCCTGTAAAGCCTTGGGTCTTAGGTTCGATTCCCACTAGCTGCAGCTATGCGTTGAATTCTCCTATACCCAAGGGTAACAATTCCTTAGGCTGTGTGTCCATGTTTGGCACGGCCGGCACCGCCGCTGCGAAGGGTCCATGTGTGGCCATAGGCGGGGTGTTACAGGGCTCTTCCCTAATATTACTATTGGCTTAACATCCTCCCTCTTGATTGGTACCTCCACTACCCTACTGTTTAATTTCTCTTTTGCACTGGTCCGAATCATCATCACTGTCTGTGATGGCTTCTTGGGTTCTCCCTCTCTATGCACAATCTCGATCATCTGGGTTTCATGGTGGGCTAGTAGTGGGTTTTGGTTAATATTAGGTGCCTCGAGTGCCTAAACCTCAGTCTTATTAGCATCGATAAGATATTGGATCGCATGCTTCAGTTTCTAACATTTCTCGATATCGTGTCCGGGAACTCCCGAACAATATTCATATTTTACTGAGTGGTCAAAATTTTGATGTAAGGGATTTGGAAATCTGGGCTCAATAGAACTCAACAAACCTATCTGTTTTAATTTGTGGAACAAGCAGTATAGGTTTCTCCTAATTCAGTGAATGTTCTTTACTTCTGAACCCTGTCATTCCCGAAAGCCTGATTCCCCCAAAAACCTGGCCCGGTGGGATTTCTGTAGGCCCTTGGTGGTGGGTAGGTGTTTTGTGGAGTTGGGTAGGTATTATGTGGAGCTGGGTAGGTATTATATGGAGCTGGTGCATGCCATTATGGGCGCGCAGGAGGTTGGGTGTATGCTTGTGCTTGATGGACTGAAACATGTTGTTCTTATGGTGGGTAATAAGATTGTGGAGGATAATTTGGAATTTGGGGGTAATTTGGGTGAGGGGGTATGAATTGGTTATGGGGGGGGAAGGACCTCTGGATCTGGACCAATTACCAGCCTCTATCATTGTGACATCCTTTCTTTTCTTTTTCCCGAGCGCACCACCCGGGCCGCTCTGAATGGCCTGTTTTGTAGCCTTTATCGCTGAATAACTCAATATTTTGTTGGTCTTAAGACTTCTTCTATCGTTCCCCTCATCTTTGCCACTTCGTTGAAGGATTTTCCCACTGACGTTACCAAGTGACCGAAGTAGGTTGGCTCGAGAGTTTGTAGAAAGTAACCTACCATCTCCCCCTTTCTCATCGGAGGATCAACTCTAGCTGCATGTTCTCTCCAACAAAATCCAAATTCCCTGAAGCTCTCCCCTGGTTTCTTCTCAAGCTTCAATAATGTGATACGGTCTGGCACTATTTCCAAGTTATATTGAAAGTGCCTGGCAAAATCCTGTGCCATATCATCCCAAGTATACCACCTACTTGGATCTTGCCTTGTGTACCATTCTAAGGCAGACCCACTCAAACTCTATCCGAAATAAGTTATCAGTAGCTCATCTTTTCCACCCGCTCCCCTCATCTTGCTGCAAAATCCTCGCAGATGAGATATGGGATCACCGTGCCCTTCGTACAGATCAAATTTGGTTATCTTGAATCCCTCTGGTAGTTGTACGTCGGGGAAAGGGCATAAATCTATGTAAGCCACACTGATCGATTTCCCATCCCGTGCATACTCCTGAAGGACTGATCCAGGCTTTTGACTTTCTGCATCATCTCATCCTGCTCTAGGCTCTTGGCCGGCTTTTCTGTAGGGACCTCAAATGGAGGAGTATAGGTGGGTGGTTCGGGTACCCCGAATGTGGGTTCAAAGGGGTAATATTGAATGTCGTGAACCTGAAATAATGGCTGATTTGATGATTTGTGCAATGGAGCTGGGGGGTGCCACAAAGATAGGGACATTTGGTAGGGGCGGGTTTTGATTGGGTGGTGGAGCTTGGGGGTCATAAGCGTCCCTTCCCTGGTAGTAATGTTGTCCTGGGAAGCTTGTTGAGGGACCGGGAGAAAGGTAATCTGATTATATATCCTGGCAGGAAGGTAGGAGTAGTAGGTGCCTCAGGACCCTTTTGTGCTTTGGCCAGCGCCAACTTTATTTCCTTCATCTACAACTGCATTTTTTCCATTTTTTCTAAGGCCTCTTTGAGCATTTGGCTCATCTCCTTTTCTGACTCAATGTTGTGGTCTGACCCAGTCATACTTTTAGTTACAGGCCCCTTTGATATTGTCTGATATCTGTGCAATGCCAGTACACTTCTAACAACTAACTGATATTGTGATTGGAAAAACAACAAACTTGTTAATGTTAGAATTTCAACAGATATAGTAAACGCGTATCCTGGATGTAATGTCTTTATGCAGTGAACCATTCAAGTTGTTTCTATGCCCCTCCATGATTTCTCTCACTTCTTTTATTTACTTTCCCTTTTCTACTAAAAACAGTGGTCGAATCTTATGTAGATTGCCTATGTATCATGTCCCCGCATGAATCAGACCCAACATAGTTCGTGTATGAAATATAGTAAAATAGAAATAAAAACTTTTGGGAATGTTTTATTTATTAACAACATTGTTAATACAAACCAATCATTTTTTGGAAAACATAAAAATGCAGAATTCACACTATTAACATGATTTATTATGAGAAAGAAGAAAGCTGGAAGAAAACAGACTCTTAAAAAAACTTAAACTAGGGGTACATTAAGGCTTTGAGTTTTGGTGCCCACGAGGCATCATTCGGCCTTTCTGCGGGCTTTGGCACAAGGTCCCTCTGCAAACGTCTCAGTTCATCCATGATTTGATGGATGCATCCCATGATTGAAGTAAAAAGGTTATGATGGGGCATTTGCTCACATGCCAGGCACCTTATTGTGATGTAGTGCCCAATCTCTTCAATTCTACTCCTGACCCCATCCCTCTCTATAAGAAGTCGCTCTATTAGTTGATTTCTTGCTCCCAACACCTGAGCATTGTAGAGGAGTTGGTCATGAAGTTATTGCATCTGCTCTTCCATTCGCGCCATTAAGTTATGGCAGTGTTCTTCATAAGCCCTGAAGTCTCGGGCTTGCATGGAATGCCGTCTTTCTAGAGTGGATATTGTTTCTCTTAATATAGCGATGTTTTCTTCGTATTCCCTCTTTAACTGTTGCAGACGGTGTGCTCTTGCCCCCATACCTCTAGTCCACCTAGATCTGATCCCTACTATATGAGCCTTAGATATTTTCAAGTCTCTTTGGACATCAAAGACCTGATCTTCCAACCCTTTTATAAATCTGTCATCCGCTCGACTCCTTGGGTGTCTGTCGGCATCCATTCTTATCTGTTGGATTTTAATTTTCAAAGTTTCATTTTCCCGGGCCAACTTGTTTTTATCCCCTTCATCGGCGGCGACCCGTAAATTGCTTTCAAACTTGATATCATGGACCTACTTTCCCAATGTCCCTATGCGGGCCCCATATTCTCGTTCCTTATCCAGCCAAAGCCACGGTTCTCTTGATGCCTCCACAAACTCCTGTATATACGGTATTTTGGTTGACCGTTCTGAGACATTTCTAACAATAATCTTTTTTCTGTACCAGGTGAGATAGGCTGGTGAGACTTCACCTCTTGATAGGTCACGTACCCGAGTGTTTTCCGTAAAGTACTGGCATTCATTCCACATAAAATGAACAGTCTCTTCAGGAAATTGGCCATCGTTGCTAACTTCGACCGCATAGACGCTGAGATCTTCGTCTGGGTGTACCACCTAACACCTTCCCAACTTTCTCATCACTCGGTAAGGTGCATAAGGCTGAATACCTCGGAGTCCTATCAGGAGGAAGTAAGGACCTATGGAAGGCATATACACAATTTCTTGAACAGGAAGCCAACTCAATGTCCACCCTATTTGTATAGCGGTAATGGCACGGAGATAAGATGCCCAATCATCAAACCCTTCTGGCAATCTGAGACCTAAAACCCTCTTGTCATACTCTTCAATCCAGCTTCTGGCTGTTGATTTATAGCTTATGTACGGTTGTTGATGACACGAGTACTCGATCATCCATATCTGCAATAACAAATTACATCCCTCGAAGAAATCTGCCCCTGATTTACAAGCTGTGAGAGCTCGGTATATCTTGGACAATATCATAGGGGCGAGCGTGCTTTTGTTGTTGGTGATTAGTGTTTTGACCACTCCATCCACCTTTAAATCAATATTTCTGTCCTTTTTCTGGGAAACACCACAATACCGAAGAATGCAACTATGAAGGCGAACCGCTTATGTTCGTCCCATTTTGTCTAATTCCCTCTGTTGCAGACCCCACTCTCTGGATCATCAAACCCTCATATATGCCCATACCTCTGGTATATGAATTGTAGAGTAGAAAACCCGCTATCCAACTCGTAGTCCATGAATTTGTGTGAATTGACGGCTCTTGGAGAAATCATATATTTATGCCATAGCCCCTCGGTAATGTCCATGTAACTTGCTACCTCTTCTAAAGTTGGAGTGAGTTCAAAATCTGAAAAGTGGAATACATTGTGTGCTGGGTCCCAAAACGTAACCAAAGCTTTTACGATGTCACCCCTGGGTCTGAAGTTAAACAAACTGATGAGACACCCGAGACGCAGTTTGATCTTATCTTGCTCTGATTTTTTCAAATCCTCCCACCGTAGGCGCGACTCCAAAAGAATCTTGCTCCTAACTTTGACTGGAAAACTTGGACCAGTGCTCATTCTGCACATTTATTGAGGCGATTTTCTTTAAAAAACAAACTTTACTTAACTCAAAATAGACCTAACTATTTTTCTTCAAATTCAAAATGAAAGACTTGGTTTTCGAACACAGCCTTCCAGCTGCGGGGGCAAAGATTCTGCGTTATCTAACCGACAAAAATGCTAAAAATGATCAAAGGTAGCCGTTTATGCAAAGTCAGCCTTCCGGCCTCACTTTCGGCAACATTCGGCTATATTTGATAGGAATGGCATCTCCCGACTTATTTATAACAAAATTAAAATTTGCCATTTCTTTTTTTGTTTTTGCTATTTTTGGAAAAAGAAGAGGTTGGACCGGATGAGGGTTGCCTATGTATATCACATCCGGTAAGAATCAACCAGTGTAGTTCGGTTCAAATAAAACAAACTATATATGCACACAAAATTTTTTTTATTATTATTTTTGTATTTTTTATTTTATTGTCAAACAGAACAAACTATTTTTCCATTTTATTGACAAACAAATAAGCTACTTTTGAAAATAAAATCACAAACATTCTTTTTATTGTAAAATAAAGCAAACTATTTTTAGGATATATATATATATATATATATATATATATATATATATATATATATATATATATATATATATATATATATATATATATATATATATATATATATATTCGGTGAAAAGTAAAACAACTTATTTTGAAAAATAAAACTCTTCATTTTTTATATTTTATATTTTTTGGAAAATAAAATAAACAATTTTAAAAATAAATATTTATCAAACAAAATAAACACATTTTTTCTTTTTTCAAAAATTCGGCACAGTTTTAACACTACTTGAGATTTTTTTAATAGTTATCGCTCCACACTGTTATTTTCTTTTCCCTTTTTTCCCCAAAGCCGATCAACATGCAAGTCTGAAGCAAATAAATGCATAAAAATAAACAAGATGTAGCAGGATGGTCTTTTTCATTTCAGGTTGCCTGTCCTAGACGGACCCAAACCCTGTGTTGAGTCCCCTAAGTCAAATGAACATGATGCAAATAATCGTTCCTACTAGAGATCCAACATAAGGTTTGTTATACTCGGTTTTAAAACCTGGGTGTTTGTTCTAGACCTGGCTTACTCGAGCGGATGACTCGAGCCGAGAATGGGAGCTGTGTACCGGGAACCAAAAGATCATCCGGTTTTGCATCTCCTCCGAATCCTCGTTCTATTTTGGGATATGAAACTAACAGAAAGATGTCACGACCAGCGTGCACTCCTCGAAGGTAAGAAGAGAGGGGTTTCGACACAGTTTATATATACAATTCAAATAATATTAAAGCGGTAAAGAGCATCACTTTGCACAATTAAGCATGTAGTTTTAGTTTGTATTGGTGCTGAATGAATATATCAAACAAAGTCGAGCAGTATAAGCCCTTCTCCGGCCTGGGAAAAGCAACGAAATCTAGAAGCTAGGGCTTTGTTCACCTTTGGACACGAACACTATTTTGTTCTCAGCGGAAACCCGCCTTAGAGATTTAACGGCAATAAGATAAGTCAACGTTCAATCTAAGACAACTCTCCAATCCTTAAAAAAAGAAAGTTAATGGAAAAAGCTCGTGACACAAGAAGGGCAGGAACCCTACAAACATGGCAAAATCAGATAATATACAACCCAAATACAACAGATATACCAAGCTTGAATTCTAAACCCTGAACCAAAAGTTCTGGGTCAATGTTATTTTCCCAGCAGAGTCGCCAGAGCTGTCACACCTCATTTTTACACTAACCCGCGAGGGCGCGAGGGAGTGTTTACAATTAAATGACAATCAAAACGGGATTTATTTAATGAATTTAGAGTTGCCACTTGGGAGATTTATGGTATCCCAAGTCACCGGTTGAATCCTGAATCGAGGAAAAGAATGACTCTATTTATCATTTCGTGAACCAGAAATCCGGATAATATAGCGATGTTTTCTTCGTATTCCCTCTTTAACTGTTGCAGACGGTGTGCTCTTGCCCCCATACCTCTAGTCCACCTAGATCTGATCCCTACTATATGAGCCTTAGATATTTTCAAGTCTCTTTGGACATCAAAGACCTGATCTTCCAACCCTTTTATAAATCTGTCATCCGCTCGACTCCTTGGGTGTCTGTCGGCATCCATTCTTATCTGTTGGATTTTAATTTTCAAAGTTTCATTTTCCCGGGCCAACTTGTTTTTATCCCCTTCATCGGCGGCGACCCGTAAATTGCTTTCAAACTTGATATCATGGACCTACTTTCCCAATGTCCCTATGCGGGCCCCATATTCTCGTTCCTTATCCAGCCAAAGCCACGGTTCTCTTGATGCCTCCACAAACTCCTGTATATACGGTATTTTGGTTGACCGTTCTGAGACATTTCTAACAATAATCTTTTTTCTGTACCAGGTGAGATAGGCTGGTGAGACTTCACCTCTTGATAGGTCACGTACCCGAGTGTTTTCCGTAAAGTACTGGCATTCATTCCACATAAAATGAACAGTCTCTTCAGGAAATTGGCCATCGTTGCTAACTTCGACCGCATAGACGCTGAGATCTTCGTCTGGGTGTACCACCTAACACCTTCCCAACTTTCTCATCACTCGGTAAGGTGCATAAGGCTGAATACCTCGGAGTCCTATCAGGAGGAAGTAAGGACCTATGGAAGGCATATACACAATTTCTTGAACAGGAAGCCAACTCAATGTCCACCCTATTTGTATAGCGGTAATGGCACGGAGATAAGATGCCCAATCATCAAACCCTTCTGGCAATCTGAGACCTAAAACCCTCTTGTCATACTCTTCAATCCAGCTTCTGGCTGTTGATTTATAGCTTATGTACGGTTGTTGATGACACGAGTACTCGATCATCCATATCTGCAATAACAAATTACATCCCTCGAAGAAATCTGCCCCTGATTTACAAGCTGTGAGAGCTCGGTATATCTTGGACAATATCATAGGGGCGAGCGTGCTTTTGTTGTTGGTGATTAGTGTTTTGACCACTCCATCCACCTTTAAATCAATATTTCTGTCCTTTTTCTGGGAAACACCACAATACCGAAGAATGCAACTATGAAGGCGAACCGCTTATGTTCGTCCCATTTTGTCTAATTCCCTCTGTTGCAGACCCCACTCTCTGGATCATCAAACCCTCATATATGCCCATACCTCTGGTATATGAATTGTAGAGTAGAAAACCCGCTATCCAACTCGTAGTCCATGAATTTGTGTGAATTGACGGCTCTTGGAGAAATCATATATTTATGCCATAGCCCCTCGGTAATGTCCATGTAACTTGCTACCTCTTCTAAAGTTGGAGTGAGTTCAAAATCTGAAAAGTGGAATACATTGTGTGCTGGGTCCCAAAACGTAACCAAAGCTTTTATGATGTCACCCCTGGGTCTGAAGTTAAACAAACTGATGAGACACCCGAGACGCAGTTTGATCTTATCTTGCTCTGATTTTTTCAAATCCTCCCACCGTAGGCGCGACTCCAAAAGAATCTTGCTCCTAACTTTGACTGGAAAACTTGGACCAGTGCTCATTCTGCACATTTATTGAGGCGATTTTCTTTAAAAAACAAACTTTACTTAACTCAAAATAGACCTAACTATTTTTCTTCAAATTCAAAATGAAAGACTTGGTTTTCGAACACAGCCTTTCAGCTGCGGGGGCAAAGATTCTGCGTTATCTAACCGACAAAAATGCTAAAAATGATCAAAGGTAGCCGTTTATGCAAAGTCAGCCTTCCGGCCTCACTTTCGGCAACATTCGGCTATATTTGATAGGAATGGCATCTCCCGACTTATTTATAACAAAATTAAAATTTGCCATTTCTTTTTTTGTTTTTGCTATTTTTGGAAAAAGAAGAGGTTGGACCGGATGAGGGTTGCCTATGTATATCACATCCGGTAAGAATCAACCAGTGTAGTTCGGTTCAAATAAAACAAACTATATATGCACACAAAATTTTTTTTATTATTATTTTTGTATTTTTTATTTTATTGTCAAACAGAACAAACTATTTTTCCATTTTATTGACAAACAAATAAGCTACTTTTGAAAATAAAATCACAAACATTCTTTTTATTGTAAAATAAAGCAAACTATTTTTAGGATATATATATATATATATATATATATATATATATATATATATATATATATATATATATATATATATATATATATATATATTCGGTGAAAAGTAAAACAACTTATTTTGAAAAATAAAACTCTTCATTTTTTATATTTTATATTTTTTGGAAAATAAAATAAACAATTTTAAAAATAAATATTTATCAAACAAAATAAACACATTTTTTCTTTTTTCAAAAATTCGGCACAGTTTTAACACTACTTGAGATTTTTTTAATAGTTATCGCTCCACACTGTTATTTTCTTTTCCCTTTTTTCCCCAAAGCCGATCAACATGCAAGTCTGAAGCAAATAAATGCATAAAAATAAACAAGATGTAGCAGGATGGTCTTTTTCATTTCAGGTTGCCTGTCCTAGACGGACCCAAACCCTGTGTTGAGTCCCCTAAGTCAAATGAACATGATGCAAATAATCGTTCCTACTAGAGATCCAACATAAGGTTTGTTATACTCGGTTTTAAAACCTGGGTGTTTGTTCTAGACCTGGCTTACTCGAGCGGATGACTCGAGCCGAGAATGGGAGCTGTGTACCGGGAACCAAAAGATCATCCGGTTTTGCATCTCCTCCGAATCCTCGTTCTATTTTGGGATATGAAACTAACAGAAAGATGTCACGACCAGCGTGCACTCCTCGAAGGTAAGAAGAGAGGGGTTTCGACACAGTTTATATATACAATTCAAATAATATTAAAGCGGTAAAGAGCATCACTTTGCACAATTAAGCATGTAGTTTTAGTTTGTATTGGTGCTGAATGAATATATCAAACAAAGTCGAGCAGTATAAGCCCTTCTCCGGCCTGGGAAAAGCAACGAAATCTAGAAGCTAGGGCTTTGTTCACCTTTGGACACGAACACTATTTTGTTCTCAGCGGAAACCCGCCTTAGAGATTTAACGGCAATAAGATAAGTCAACGTTCAATCTAAGACAACTCTCCAATCCTTAAAAAAAGAAAGTTAATGGAAAAAGCTCGTGACACAAGAAGGGCAGGAACCCTACAAACATGGCAAAATCAGATAATATACAACCCAAATACAACAGATATACCAAGCTTGAATTCTAAACCCTGAACCAAAAGTTCTGGGTCAATGTTATTTTCCCAGCAGAGTCGCCAGAGCTGTCACACCTCATTTTTACACTAACCCGCGAGGGCGCGAGGGAGTGTTTACAATTAAATGACAATCAAAACGGGATTTATTTAATGAATTTAGAGTTGCCACTTGGGAGATTTATGGTATCCCAAGTCACCGGTTGAATCCTGAATCGAGGAAAAGAATGACTCTATTTATCATTTCGTGAACCAGAAATCCGGATAAGGAATTCTGTTAACTCGGGAGAAGGTGTTAGGTATTCCCGAGTTCCGGGGTTCTAGCACGGTTGCTCAACTGTCATCTTCGGTTTATTTATCTAATTTATATCATGCTTTAACTTATATGCAAAATTCAACCTTTAACTGTTTTTAATATATTATTCGTTATTTTAATAAAAAGGAATTGCAACATCATGAAAATGCATTTTAAACCATGTCACAATCAATGTACCCATTATGAGCACGTGATTTTTACCCTACACATGAGTTGTTCCCATAAAATTAAAATAAATAATTTGTCCTTACTTTTTATAATTTTTGTGAATTTTGTGTTTGCATGTTATTTGTGTGTGATAAATAAAAAAATAAAAAAAATGCATTGAGAAATTAATTTTTCATGTATTAGATATTAATTCATTTTAAACAAATTAAAGAAAAATAAAAAAAATAACATTAGTTTGCTTTTAAATTGAAAAATTACCAAAAAGGAAGGTAACTAGTTTAATAGTTTCTTAATAAATTCCAAATAATTATAAAATAGGAAAAATACGGAAAAAATACAAAAGAAAATTAAAATACAATATAAATAGAAAATAGAAAACAAATACAAGAAATTAAATAAAATAAACAAGGAAAAAATTAAAAGAAAAAGTGGTCTTAATTAAGAGACCAACATTGGGTTAATTAACCCAAATTCCCAGCTGCCTAGGCCCAAAACTTTTCCACCGCCAGGCCCAAAACGTCAATTACCCAGTCCAGCTTAGTAATCAAAACGACGTAGTATAATAATCAAACTATGTCGTTTCATAATTAAAAGATTAAGGGCCAATCGTGATCGTCTGTGAACTTTGATCCAACGGTTGAAAATGGGTTAAAAATAATTTTTGATATAACACAAAACAGTCCTGATTAGAATTATACAGACCCCTTCGTCTCTTTCATTCACAGACCCCTCCTCTACTATAATAATGGCCGCCGCCTAGGGTTCCGCCACCTACGGCGGCGGCCAGTCTCATTTCTCAACCAAATTAACACAAAATAATCCCCCGTCTTTGTAACGACCCGACCCGTCGTTACGGGAGTTATCGCCCCGTTTTCTTCATTTAACACTTCAATATGCTAATTTATGTGTGTTCGGAAAGTTAGAAGCAAATCGGAGGGAATTTAGATAGAAATAAGGCCACAAATCTCTTTATCAGAAGAACAAGTTGGAAAAGTCAACCGAATGTTGACCGATGAGTTAGACAACTCGGAATGGAAATCTGATGATTCAACTAGTTTCAGGGGATCATTTATGACTTAGGAGAGCAATCAAAAATCAAATTCGGAGGTCCGGTGTAGTTTTAGGCTTGAATTGGCTAAGGTTGAATTTTGGCGAAATCCGAACGGTAGGTGAGATTTTGATCCGGGGCTCAGAACGAAATTCTGATAGTTGCAGTAGCTCCGTTAGGTGATTTTGGATATGCGTGTAAAATTTCAAGTCATTCGGAGGTGTTTAGGTCGGATTTTAGATCAAATGCAAGTTTCGGAAGTTTTGGAAGAACTTAGGCTTGAATCCGATGTAAATTTGGTGTTTTGATATTAGTTTTGGTGTTTTCAGAGTGAAACTAAGTTTGCATGATCATATGTGGCATGTTAGTATGTTCGTATGCAGTCCCAAGGAGCTCGGGTGAGTTTCAGATAGGTTTGGGTTGCGTTATGGTCGTTTTTCTTATGCTTCGACATCGTTTCTTCAAGCATAAATGATATCACATTGAACAAATGAGCTTGGATTATTGTTTTGAATGAAGAACTAGATCCGTATCGTAATTACGGACCCGTAGAAAAAAGAATCATCGAATTTGGACATCGTATGAGGATTTTATGGCCATTTTACTAAAGCTGGCCAGATTTTCAGGTTAATGACGAAACTGCCCCTGACGGCGTATTAAAAACCTGCACTATATGCAAATCTTAAAACCTACATATCTCCTTCATTATAAGGTCAAATTGAGTGATTCAAAAGCCTAAATTCATTAGAATTTCACAAGGAATCCATTGGGAGCAGTTAAACGCGTGAACAGTATACCTAGAACGAGCAGGTCGAGTTTTCTTCCAATTTTGGAACGGGAAGAAGCTTCTGAGGTGATTTTTAGGAGAGAAATCAATGAGTAATTGCTGGAGGTAAGTTTCTTGACTCAAAAACATGATTTTATGCTAGAATAAACACCAAAATTCCTGAAATTGGTAGAATTTGTGAAGAACTAGGGCCTAAATCATGAAAACGAATTTTTGGGTTTTGAAAGGCCATTCGAACTCCGATTTCGATATATTTTATATGCACGGACTCGTGGCAAGACGAGGAATCTGTTGGTATGAATTTCGGAATTTTTCAAGAAGCAGGCCCGGGGTCCGGGTTTTACCAACTTGGTGTATTATCGTGTATTTCTTATAAATTGAATTGGGTTATGTTTCTTTGACCCGTAATTGATATAATTGTTGTGTTTGACTAGATTCTTCGCACGAGGTGGAAAATTAAAAGGGAAAAGGCATCGCGGGCGAGTCTTCGACCGGCTAGAGGTGAGTAGTTAGTGTATATGGTAGCCTGAGGGTTCGAAACCCCGACTTAGCATATTGTGACGCTAGTAGGGCGTGGCTCGCACCCCGTGGAAGGTGCGAGATTTATTGTGACTGGGGATTGAGACTTAGTCCATCCCGGATGTGAATAATATGCTATATGCGGTTGAAACATACATTGTGTTAGATATATTTTGTGGGCTGTAAGCCATGTTTGGGCCTTGTGCCGACCTGTAGTATCCCTAGGGGTAGTTATATGTTTGTGATAGCTATACTTGCTTAATCACGGATCTCAGTCCTGGTTTGAAATCACCGTATTGAAATGCTAAGTCACCTGTTTTGGGAAAAATTAAATAAAAGTTAAAGTATTTTCATAATTTATGAACTAGAACCTGGTAATAAATAAATTGAGCTGTTGTGTGACTCATATGCATGTTGTGGACTGAGGATGGACCGGGCTGCACGCCGCAGCGGTTAATATCAGGATCGGGCTGCACGCCGCAGTGGTTGATATGAGGATCGGGCTGCACGCCGCAGTGGTTGATATGAGGATCGGGCTGCACGCCGCAGCAGTATTGCGCTTGGGCTGTAGGAGCCCCTCCGGAGTCTGTACACACCCCTAGTGAGCGCCATGGACATTAAATGGATCAGGCTACACGCCGTAGCGGTTATGTGCATTGCATTGCATCTTTATCTGCTGAATTATTCTGTGGTAGCTGTATTGTACTTTTGATGCTAGTTCGTAGGAGATTCGGACTGTAGTTTAGCTTCATATTGTGGTATTCTGTGGATTTCCTACTTTCAGTCGCTTTTATATATTTATTACTCACTGAGTACTTAGTACTCACCCCTACTCCCTGCACCTTTATGTGCAGATTCAGATACTCAGGAGAAGTAGACGAGCAATCTAGCTTTTACAGAGTCATACCGAGTTGCTGAGGTAGCTGCCGACGTTCGTAGAACCTAGCATCTCATCTTTTTTCAGTTGTTACTTTATGTTCAGATTGAGTATTTTATACAGTATTCTCTATCACTGTTCGGTCTTGTTTAGAGGCTCCAGACTCGTGACCCTAAATCTCTGGGGTGGTTATACAGTTATGCTTTATTGTTGACATAAATGTTCAGGTAATTGATTAGAGCTTCATGCTCTGGATGAGAGTGTAAAATGGTCGGGCTTGCCTAGCAGTTGTGTTGGGCGGCATCACGACCGGGATTGGGGTCGTGACAAGTTGGTATTAGAGCCTAGGTTACTAGGCCTCATGAGTCTTGAGTCGGTTGGTAGAGTCTTGTGGATCGGTACGGGGACGCCTGTACTTATCCTCGGGAGGCTGCAAACCTTTAGGAAACACTTCACATTTCTTGGAATTCTTATCGTGCGTACTTGATTCAGCTTGAGATATAATTCTTAGAAATTCCTTCCACACGTCTGTGTACGCTTCGAGCGCTAAGTAATATAATTGCCTCGATGGCTTTTGATTCCCTAGTCGAGGGGCGAGATATAATCTCTGCGAGTTCATG
This sequence comes from Nicotiana noctiflora, assembly GCA_032618575.1. Classification (NCBI taxonomy): domain Eukaryota; kingdom Viridiplantae; phylum Streptophyta; class Magnoliopsida; order Solanales; family Solanaceae; genus Nicotiana; species Nicotiana noctiflora. The sequence goes on from JASVEL010012334.1 coordinate 14,203, forward strand.
TTGGGCCAGTCGGGACGACTTGAGGCCAGATCTTTGTCTATGACATGAGCGCCAAAGTGTTGATTTTACAAACTGGTATTATGAAATTTCGTGTGATCGGTATTGTTCCTAACTGTGGAAATGGCAGCTTAATAATGTACGAGCTGTCAGGTGTTAGATCCTTATTGTAATCTGTTGTGTAGCCCCGAGCTACGGGCGTGGTGAATATTTATCATATCTCTTAGTTGGAAGGTAAAGTGCCTTACGCGTAGTAAAACGAGTTTAGACTCAGGAAGACTAAAGTGATTATGTTATGTGTATCCTGGTGGAAGGTGTTGTACTGAAATACTAGATTGAGGCAAAGTAGGTGGATTGATTCTTAGGTGTAATTGAAAGGTATTTGATATGTGTTATGATGCGAGCAGGTGCAACGTATGTTCAGGTATAAATTGTGATAATATGATTCATATAGTATTGAGATTTAATGTTGTTGGAATATATTATGATGTCTTGTTGAGTTGTTGATGTATTGTTAGAATCGTTTGGTAATTCTCTGGCAGGTGGATAGGCCAAATTACAAAGGAAACTCTGCCAAAATTTTTGGAAAAATTTGGGACTTAGAAAAGATTTATGTCACCTAAAGAGAGTAGACTTAACTGTAGTGTGTGTATAAATGCAAGAGTTGCAGAAGAGTTAAGGTCTCTGATGATTCGAGTCTCTGTCAAGGCTCGTAAATGACTTGAGATTAATCTCACTATAACATTGTGACCTCATTTGAGTAAGAATACTATGAGTGGCTAAAGATGCTTTGATGAATGGCTTCGAGCCTAGTTGGGGAGGTTGCTATTGATTAACTAATTGCACTGTTGTGTGCTATGTTGGTTCTGTATCTAAGTACGTTGGGAAAATTCTGATAAGGGTTATGGTACTTCGTAGATATGAAGAAATCCTAGGATGATTTGAACTGTTGTTGGTCAAGAATGTTCGGTGTATAGAAAAGAAAGATAGCTAATTGCATCTGTATGAAATCATGTTATGCGGTGTCAGAATTCTAATAAGGCACGAATGGTTCTGTCCAATAAGACAGTTGAATTATAATTAAATAAGGGTGAATGACGCCCGAGAATAGTCCTGCGGTGTTCAAGATTTTGCTTGTAACAGTCAGGTGTATTAAGATTGTGTATATGGCTAAAGACGGTGGTTTTATTAGAAGAAATCAAGACTTGTGTTATGTTATGTGAATGATGGGATTCTATGTATCCGTATTGGGAGGTAATGATAACGAATTCCAAATCGCAGGAAGTTCTTCAAAATAAAGCATTGTAGAACGTGGTACTTCTGGGAAACATTAAGAGAGTATTTAGCTGCCTGTGAGCCTGAGACCGTGTAGTCTTATGTATAAGTCTCGTGTGGTAACTTGAGTTGAGGTATTGTGGTGCTACAATAAAGGCTAATATTAAATTAAAGATGAATTAGAAAGGAAATTGGTTAAATGGGACAGCTTGATAATGAACCGAAACGGTGTAATAAGGATAAGATTAATTCCTGGCATGTGTTCGAGTAATGAGTCTTGCAGGTATTGTACAACAAAGCTCTTGCGTGCTGGCAGTTTGCTTAGCTGGGTTTGGGTAAAAGGGACTCAGTCCTGGTAGTTCATCTTATGCAATAAATTAGGAGAAAGAGTTTGTGATGTGTTCTATCGTGGTTTGAAAGGGAGTATATTTCGGTCGGTATGCGAAACATGGAATGTGTAATGACTTTTCTTCTATATGGGATCATGAAGGTCCTCGACTAGTTGAGTGCGTCGATGTATGCGGCGTAGGAGAGGGATGGAAATTTTCCATGTTATCTTAGTGTGGTATGGTGTATGCGATGTGTTATGGGAAGTTGATAATGGCATGTTCAAGGTCTTGAGATCAGTTCATAATATATGGGAAGTCATTAAAAATTATTGGGTAATGTGGGTAGCTGCAGGTGATTTAAGAATCGATCAATGGTACTGCTATTCTAGTGGTTTGCGGGATATGTGGTCAAAAAGGACAAGGTAATGTAAACTGATAATACCTAGTGGTATGGTGGTATTCTCTTGTTGGATCGACTGTGATGATTGAGTTGTTGATGGCATAGGGAAATTTTTGAATGACTTTTGTGGTATGAATGGATGATTGATGTGTGTTAAGTATTCGTACAGTGGAATGTGGGATCAGGCATAGTGAATCATGTGTTATATAGGTAATGGAGACTAGAAGTTATCATAATCCGCCTATGCAGTGGTTGTATATCGTGTGTATCGGCACCGTTTAGCGATCATTGGAAATTGGAAGCCCTAGTGGCTCTCTCTTAGCTTGATAGGATGAATTTGGGTTATGATACTTGATTGTAGACTGGTTTTCATAAGTCAGGTCGTCTAGACTAATGTGATATGGACTATGTCAGAAACGGCACAAATTGCATAGTAGAGTGCATCAAAGTATGCTCCATCAGGGTAGTTGTACCAGGACCAGCGGACGGCTGGTAGGTATTGCTTTGTCGGTGGGGCCTTCATGGCGGATATCGGTGTAGAGGTCTCTACCATTGATTCAGTTCTGGTATTGAGGAACTTTGTAGGATGTGTTTCTTGTGGCCGAGCTTGAGGCTATATATATGTTTATTGTAATGAGCAATTTGACTCGGTGTGAATTTCTTTTTGCGAGAGTTTTGTATGGATCGGATGGCACGCCGCCACGGGTTATTTGGATCGGGTGGCACGCCGCCACAGGTATGGTATCTGGATCGGGTGGCACGCCGCCACGGGTATGTCATTTTGAGCAGGTTGCATGCCGCAACCGTGTAATATTGAGCATAGTTTTTCCTATAGGTTACCTTGTGTACAATACTTCCTAGTCTCTGAGGAAAGTCAGTGTTGGGTGTCGCTCGGCGACTGGCGCATCAGTTGTGTCCTTACAAGATTTGATGGCGTATATTAATTGTTTCACCGTGGGTGAGATTGATTTCTTGAGTTTAGACCTAAATCTGTGCGTGGCTGACTGTTTTGAGCATGGTGACTTGAGGTGCTTCGGGAGTAATAGTGTTTGGATGGAATCATGAGTCGTGGCAAGGCCACGTGAAGTTATGACCTTTCGAGGAGGATTCAAGTACTCTAATTCTATGATGTGAGACAAGATCTCAGTTATGTGTTGTGACGGTATTGAGGAATTTGAATTACAGCTCCTTGTTTGAGGTAGTTGTCATGATTTGAGTATGTTCAAGCGTTTCTTATTGGAGCCTGTGTTGTGCTCATTATGGCTTAGGCCGGTGTTGAGATGTCATATCACCAGTGCGGTGTGTCATAATCGGAATGATCGTTGGAGCCATTAATGAGTGCGGGCATATATGATTTCATCTGGTTAGAAAGGAATACATCGAGGTTTGGCTCCGAAATATATTGTAATGTCAGTCAAAAAGGGAAATGGAATCATGCATGGATGATCTGAGAAATGAATTCGATATATCGTGTGTTTCAGCTGCCGTGGGCAGTATATGAAGATATTGGAACAAGACTTTTGCTAACGAGAAAGGTTTTTCAGTAGTAACTGGTTATCGTGGGAAATTGTTGTGATTAGAGGGCATCATCTCGAGTGATTGAGTTGTTTGGTACACCAAAAGATCTCACCCGGAGTGGCGAGTATGGGCTATTACAGTTGGTTCGAGTGTATTCTGAATATAGACGTGGGATTCAGATTTGGCATATGATTTCGGAGGTGCAATGTGGTCTATGTTTCAGATGGACTGTGAAAGTTCAGCTATATTGTGTTAGAAGACTTATGATGGATAGGGTGACGTGGTACCACCCCGCATATATGCTTGGTAAGGTCAGTCAGCTATTGGGTTGCTTCTAGTACAACTCTGGGTACACTCGAGGACGAGCGTTTGTTTAAGTTGGGGAGAATGTAACGACCCGACCCGTCGTTACGGGAGTTATCGCCCCGTTTTCTTCATTTAACACTTCAATATGCTAATTTATGTGTGTTCGGAAAGTTAGAAGCAAATCGGAGGGAATTTAGATAGAAATAAGGCCACAAATCTCTTTATCAGAAGAACAAGTTGGAAAAGTCAACCGAATGTTGACCGATGAGTTAGACAACTCGGAATGGAAATCTGATGATTCAACTAGTTTCAGGGGATCATTTATGACTTAGGAGAGCAATCAAAAATCAAATTCGGAGGTCCGGTGTAGTTTTAGGCTTGAATTGGCTAAGGTTGAATTTTGGCGAAATCCGAACGGTAGGTGAGATTTTGATCCGGGGCTCAGAACGAAATTCTGATAGTTGCAGTAGCTCCGTTAGGTGATTTTGGATATGCGTGTAAAATTTCAAGTCATTCGGAGGTGTTTAGGTCGGATTTTAGATCAAATGCAAGTTTCGGAAGTTTTGGAAGAACTTAGGCTTGAATCCGATGTAAATTTGGTGTTTTGATATTAGTTTTGGTGTTTTCAGAGTGAAACTAAGTTTGCATGATCATATGTGGCATGTTAGTATGTTCGTATGCAGTCCCAAGGAGCTCGGGTGAGTTTCAGATAGGTTTGGGTTGCGTTATGGTCGTTTTTCTTATGCTTCGACATCGTTTCTTCAAGCATAAATGATATCACATTGAACAAATGAGCTTGGATTATTGTTTTGAATGAAGAACTAGATCCGTATCGTAATTACGGACCCGTAGAAAAAAGAATCATCGAATTTGGACATCGTATGAGGATTTTATGGCCATTTTACTAAAGCTGGCCAGATTTTCAGGTTAATGACGAAACTGCCCCTGACGGCGTATTAAAAACCTGCACTATATGCAAATCTTAAAACCTACATATCTCCTTCATTATAAGGTCAAATTGAGTGATTCAAAAGCCTAAATTCATTAGAATTTCACAAGGAATCCATTGGGAGCAGTGAAACGCGTGAACAGTATACTTAGAACGAGCAGGTCGAGTTTTCTTCCAATTTTGGAACGGGAAGAAGCTTCTGAGGTGATTTTTAGGAGAGAAATCAATGAGTAATTGCTGGAGGTAAGTTTCTTGACTCAAAAACATGATTTTATGCTAGAATAAACACCAAAATTCCTGAAATTGGTAGAATTTGTGAAGAACTAGGGCCTAAATCATGAAAACGAATTTTTGGGTTTTGAAAGGCCATTCGAACTCCGATTTCGATATATTTTATATGCACGGACTCGTGGCAAGACGAGGAATCTGTTGGTATGAATTTCGGAATTTTTCAAGAAGCAGGCCCGGGGTCCGGGTTTTACCAACTTGGTGTATTATCGTGTATTTCTTATAAATTGAATTGGGTTATGTTTCTTTGACCCGTAATTCATATAATTGTTGTGTTTGACTAGATTCTTCGCACGAGGTGGAAAATTAAAAGGGAAAAGGCATCGCGGGCGAGTCTTCGACCGGCTAGAGGTGAGTAGTTAGTGTATATGGTAGCCTGAGGGTTCGAAACCCCGACTTAGCATATTGTGACGCTAGTAGGGCGTGGCTCGCACCCCGTGGAAGGTGCGAGATTTATTGTGACTGGGGATTGAGACTTAGTCCATCCCGGATGTGAATAATATGCTATATGCGGTTGAAACATACATTGTGTTAGATATATTTTGTGGGCTGTAAGCCATGTTTGGGCCTTGTGCCGACCTGTAGTATCCCTATGGGTAGTTATATGTTTGTGATAGCTATACTTGCTTAATCACGGATCTCAGTCCTGGTTTGAAATCACCGTATTGAAATGCTAAGTCACCTGTTTTGGGAAAAATTAAATAAAAGTTAAAGTATTTTCATAATTTATGAACTAGAACCTGGTAATAAATAAATTGAGCTGTTGTGTGACTCATATGCATGTTGTGGACTGAGGATGGACCGGGCTGCACATGAAGGTGTTGGAATAAGACTTTAGCTAACGAGAAAGGTTTTTCGGTAATATTTGGTTATCGTGGGAAATTGTTGTGATTAGAGGGCATCATCTCGAGTATTGCGCTTGGGCTGTAGGAGCCCCTCCGGAGTCTGTACACACCCCCAGTGAGCGCCGTCGACGTTAAATGGATCGGGCTACACGTCGTAGCGGTTATGTGCATTGCATTGCATCTTTATTTGTTAAATTATTCTGTGGTAGCTATATTGTACTCTTGATGCTAGTTCGTAAGAGATTCGGACTGTAGTTAGCTTCATACTGTGGTATTCTGTGGATTTCCTTCTTTCAGCTGCTTTTATATATTTATTACTCACTGAATACTTAGTACTCACCCCTACTCCCTGCACCTTTGTGTGCAGATTCAGGTACACATGAGGGATAGACGAGCACTCCAGCTTTTATCAGTATTTATCCGAGTTGCTAAGGTAGCTGCTGGCATTCGCAGGACCTGGCTTCTCTTCTTATTCCAGTTTTCCTTTGTATATCAATTATTCAGACTTTAGTATTTGGATTATATATTGTTATCCGATCTTGTTTAGAGGCTCCAGACTCGTGACCCTAGATCTCTGGGGTGGTTATACAGTTATGCTTTATTGTTGACATAAATGTTCAGGTAATTGATTAGAGCTTCATGCTCTGGATGAGAGTGTAAAATGGTCGGGCTTGCCTAGCAGTTGTGTTGGGCGGCATCACGACCGGGATTGGGGTCGTGACAGTCTTCCTCGTCACTATCCTACAATGGGTTACCTTTGAAAACCAACCAATCGTCCTAAATATTAAATCCTAGTTGCGCCGCCACCTCCACCCACGGCGTCGCCGCCACCCAAAACACTCAAAAAACTCACATCCCGTCATTCTTCAACTCCCCCAACCTTGTATCAAAAGGTTTAAGCCTTAAAAATCTTCACAGCGATTAAAACAGAATCTGTTTCAAGAATAGTCAAGAACAAATGATATTGAAGAAGAAGCAAGAAAATAAACAAGAAGATTCAAAAAAAATGAAGAGAAAAATAGAAGAAAGGAAAAAATCAAAAGCTAAGTTCTTCTTTTTAATTTTATGCATGTTTCGAAATTTGTTTTACTCGTCTATCTCTGTTAATTTCTTAAGACAATAATGAATGCGTTGTGAATGGGTTGCGAATCTGTTCCTTGTTATTTCTTTTCTGATTCTAATTCATCTTTGATTTCTGTTAGATTTCTCTTTTTTCTGATTTCGGATTAATAAGTAAAATTAAAGAGATCACACTTAATTTCTCTCTTTTCTGATTTCTATTAGTTTTAATTCATTTTCTCAGATTTAATAAGTAAAATTTAACAGTAAAGATCAGAATGTAATTTCGATACGTTAATAATGGGAATTATTTTGTTGATTAGTGAATCTGTTTATGAATCTATTTTGATCCTGTTTTTGAAATCAAGCCGATTAATGGCCGATTGAGTTTATTCTGTTAATTACAGCCTTAATTGTTTAGTTAATTAGTTAGTAGTTCAATAGGGTTTGATTGGTTATAGCAGAAATTAGTGATTTAGTTCGATTATAAGATACACCCTTAACAATTTTAGATTCAAGTAGGTCGATAGTTAAAGTCACACGATTCGTATCCACCTAAGGAGTTTACTTGATAAATCCAATTACGATTAGTTATTGCGATTAATAAGACTCAATCATCTATCAATTTGTTCCCTGAGTCTTGTTAATTGAATAATTGATCAAAAGTGGCTACGTTTGTAAGACTGCCTAGGGTTGGTTATTGATGTAATGTAATTTTAGTTAGCGAACTAATTCTGAATTTTGATTAAAAGGGCTAATTGGTTAATTGAACTATAGTCACTTAATTGTGGCTATTTGATAAATACAAATCTGAAAATTGGTTAAAATAAGAATAAAATACAGAATTTTGAAATGTAATAAACCTTAAGAAGTACGGGTAAAATAGGGAATAGAAATTAGTATAATTGTAATAAGTCTAAAAGGAAAAGGGGTACAATTGGGAAAGGAAATGGTAAAACTGTTATAAATATAGAGGATTAAGGGCAGTTTGGATATAAAAAAGGGTAGAATTAGTAGTTCTCCTAAGCAAGTAGGGGTACAATAGGTACTACAATGAATTAGAACATAGTAGAACCTTCTAGTTGGGGGTTTAATGTAACTTTTAATAGAATAAGTGCAGTAATCTGCCTAATAAACTAGAAATTAGAGGGTTTTTAACGAAATAGTTCAAATTTGAATTTCCCTCCTATTTGGGTCTATAAATAGACATAAAATCTGCAGAATTAAGGACCTTTTTTAGAACCTTAGAGATTATTTTTTAGACTTTTGAATCCGAAAAACTGGAGGAAACCCGTAGAATAAACTTCTGGCAGATTTTTAGTTCATTTTGATATTTTAAACCTTCTCTCAAGCCTAGAAAATCCAGAAAATTCAAAAAAATAGTTTTTTGTTTTTCTGAAATTTGAAACATATAATTTCAGATTCATTTTCTTCTTTATACCTTCAAATACATATCAAAAATCCAAAACAATAAGGAACTCAATCACGGATCAGTAGAAGAACTGCTTTTATAGTAATTTGAATGTGAATTCTAATTTTGAAACAATTTGAAATTCTGAAAATTGCCTCCTGGTTTGGTTTCATTGAAATTCTGAAAACTGCTTGGTTTCATTGCTGATGTTGATCTTCTTGCTGAAATTTGAATATTGAACTGCTGTTGCTGTGACTATTACTGCTGGAATTTGTTTGCTGCATCCTGTCTAGTTGCCATGTCTATTAGATCTAATGGGTTTCAACTTTTCAGGTACACATTTGTAACCTCAAGCCTACAGAAATGAAGTAAATGAATGGAAATATTCAATGTGACGTTGTTGTGACTTTTATTTTCTGTTTTTTCTATTCTATATACAAATCTAGCTAGAGATATTTGTATTCATTTAGGATTAGTTTAATTGTAATTAATTCTCATTTTGGACTGGACTGGACTGATACATTTAAATTTGCTCATAGTAGATTTTTCGTTAGCATCTCTTAAAACAGGAAGCCTTAATAGCTAATAAGATTGAAATTTCATATGATATATAGGTGATAAATGCAACGGTTATGTTTAGGTTCCAGGTTAAAAGATCTACAATTGTGCATATCATTAGTTTCTTTCAAAATAATGAATTACTTTAAAGTAGATGATTAGCTGAAAACAACGAATTCCATGACTGATCTGTACACTGATTATTGGTATCTAAGAGTTAAGAATTAACATGATATTATTTTTGTGAAAATACTTTAGTTCAAGAATAAGTTATACAATTTTTGTGCCAATACAGCTTGGACGTCATCATTTTAATGTTATAAAGACTGCAATAAAATTCATACATTACTGCTCACTCTCTAGTACTTTCATTAAATATCAGCCATTATAGAATTATAGTTTAATTGAAATGCTTAATTCTCAATGAAATGTAATTTCTAAATTCAATATCAAATTCATATAATCAATAGGAAAATAATAGATACATAACACGTGAATGAAACTGCTTCATCCTAACAAAAGTTAAATACATACTGATAATGAGAACGAAAAAGAAGAAACAAATACGTGAGGAGTTATTTCGAATGTGTAACAAATGTTTAGAGACAACTCATTGTGAGCAAGTTTATGGCTCATATGATTAAATACAAATGGAACTAATCAAGATCTTCGTGACGAACGAAGTAGAAAATGTACAACATTATAGGCTTGACCTTTTAATAAATAAATGAGATAAGCCTCGCCGCACTAAAAACACAATTGCGGAGCCCTCAAATAAATTGCAATAAAAATCTTAGACTTGGAAGGACCGTTTAGTAAATTTCACGGTCTTTCCCAAAGTTAACAACACGATAGACTCTTTAGGCACGACTTTAATAAAATTACTTTCCTAAATACGGGTGCACATTTATGTGACCCAACCTTACTCTTGGTGAAACTGAAACGCATTAAAGTCACCGGCGTACTGGTTGCAGTGTGACTCAAAATGTATTTTCGTGACGTCGCAATTCTTCTAAAATTGAAAAGAGGAACATAAAATCACATAATTGAAATATATAAAGAAATAAGATAAAAACAAAAATTGCAGTTGAGTGACCGTGCTAAAACCACGGAATCCGGGAGTGCCTAACACCTTCTCCCGGGTTAACGAAATTCCTTATCCAGGTTTTTAATTTCGCGGACTGTAATACAAAGTTAGAAATTTCCCCGGTTCGGGATTAAACCGGTGACTTGGGACACCATTATTCCCAAGTGGCGACTCTGAAAAAATTAAATAACTTGATCACATTCCGACTGTCCTTAAATTGGAAAAACTCCTTCCCTGATTATTATTATATCCTTTTTTGGGGTGTAGTAGTAAACAGCGGCACATTACGTGTGAAAAAGGAGCTGTGACAGCTGGCAACTCTGCTGGGGATGGGTAACCCAGAACTTCGGTTCAGGGTTTAAGAATTCGAGCTCAGTTAAATTGTTGTTTTTGCTTATATCTGATTTCTTTATATGCTTTGATTAATGTGCTACATGTTTATCGCTTTGATATTACGTGAACTATATTTATAAAAATTGTGCCGAAAACCCTTCTCTTCTTATCTCCGGGGATGTGCTTACTGGTTGAGACTCCCCTTTCTGTTAGTGTCAATACCAAAAATAAGAAAAGAGGCCGAACAAGTTACTAAGCCGGACGACCCCGCGGGTCTCTGGTACGTAGCCCCCTCTTCGATCCAAGTTGTCTACTCGGGTACACGGTCTAGCACCATGAAAACATCAGGATATTGAGCCTAGATTAAGGACGATTATTTGCATCATATCTGACTTAGGGGACTTAACACAGGGGTTGGATCCGTCTAGGACAGGTGACCTGGTAATTAAAGATCGAGCATATTATATGTTGCATTTATGTGTCCTGAATTATTATGCGGATCAGCTAAATTCCTGAAAACAAAAAGAAAGAAAATTTTAGAATAAAAAATACATAAATGTTGACGAAATGCTGTCAAAAATTTGAAAAGAAAGTTTGAAAAATAGGTAGAACAAATTTCTGGAAATAATTGGTCACAAAACAATTTGAGCGAACTACGCAGGTTTGATTCTCGCCATTAGTTGGGATACGTATGCAACCCTCATCGGGTCCAACCACCCCTTTTCCAAAAATAACCAAAAAAATGTCAAAATTTTTATTTTGTTATAAATAAGTCAGGTGATGCCATTCTTGTTTAAAATAAGCCGAATGTCCCCCAAAAGGACGCCGGAAGGCCGTCTTTGCAATAATAGCCACTTTGAGTCATTTTAAATAATTTGCGGGCATAGCCTTGAAATATTCCTTGTGGAAATGTTGAAAGGCCGTAGCCTCAAAATTTAGTTTGAGTCATCACTCAACTTTTCAAAAATAGCCACTTTATCAAATAAGCCATTACATGGCCGGGATTTTGCTGAATTAGCCACATTTAGCATTAAAACTTTCTCAGTCTTGTTTTGGCCTGTGGCAATGCTGAATGATGCCCTATGGGCACCGAGATGAGAGATTTTGATTTAATTATCAAATTTGTAGTTTCATAAACAAAATTTGCAAAAATAGCCACTTTGTCAAATAAGCCATTACATGGCCAATTTTGTAGAAATAGTCATAATTGACGCTAAAATATTATTATTGTTGTAGAAATCTCTGGCACAAGATGTGAAAGTTTTTCATCAAGTTTGTAGTTGGAGTCGACCTCTATAATTTTCCTTCAAAGGAAACAACTTTAAAAAAAATCAAATAAACACCTCTTTGTTTTTGCATTAATTTGCAAGAACTACGCTCGGCCTGATTCATGCGGGGTCATGATACGTAGGCAATCCACATAGGATTCGACCATATCCATAATCAAAAAAAAAAGGAAAAAACCACAAAAAGGTAAAAAGAAAAGAAAATAGCAGAAAAATAAAGGAAATCAATAAGCGAAATACCTTAACGCTAACATGGTGGTTTCGTTTTGTTAATTCAGAAAGTTGAGGTGTTTGGTTGTGGTAAATTGGAAAACAAGATTCAAGGAAAATGATAACTGACATTGGAGCTGTTACGACCGCTCAAGAGACTCAGGGTCAGAGAGTTCAACAAGGGTCTACTGTGGTCGAGGAAATAGAACACTGAAACAAAAAATGCATCAAGAATGGGCCAATGGCCAGGGACAGTGTAACGACCCGACCGGTCATTTTTAGAATTTAAGCCCCGATCCCCCGTTAACTGCTTCCCATAAGTTTATTTATGCTATTTTGGTTTTCCGAGATGTTCGGTGTTAGGATTCAGAGTGTTTTGGGATACTTAGTCCTTAGATGGGAGCTTAAGAGTTGAAAGATGGTCCGTATTTGGAACAATGTGAAAATGACCTCGGAATGGAAATCTGATGGTTCCGTTAGCTCTGTTAGGTGATTTTGGGGTTTGGAGCGTGTTTGGAATGAATTTTGGGGGTTCGTAGCTTATATAGGCTTGAAATGCCGAAGTTTGAATTTTTGAAGTTTCTGGTCCGATAGTGAGATTTTGATTTCGAGGGTTGGAATTTAATTCTGAAAGTTTCTGTAGCTCCGTTATGTCATTTTGGACTTGTCTACAAAATTTGGCGTCATTCCGAGTTGAAATGACAAGGTTTCAGCATGAGGTTAATTATTTAAAGATTTGGAAGTTCATAAGCTTGATTTTGATTCAATTCATTGTTTCGATATTGTGTTATATGATTTAAAGCTTTGAGCGAGTCCGTGTTAGGTTATATGACTTGTGTGTGTGATTAGACGGGGTCCCGGGAGTCTCGGGTGAGTTTCGGATAGGTTTAGGCTATGTTGCGCTTGTTTTGGATACTTTGTCATCGTTTCTTCAAGCAAAAATGATATCATATTAAGCAAATGATATCCAAATTTAGTTTTGTTTGAACCATTAGATCCGTATCAAAATTTTGGAGCTATATGAAAAAGAATCATCGAATTTGGACATCGTATGTGGAAGTGATGCTCATTTTCGTGTCAGGAAAAATTGCTGGTTTCTGCTATGTTCGCAAATGCGAACTTATTGTCGCATTTGCGATGCCCTGTTCGCAAATGCGAACTTTTTGTCGCAAATGCGAACTCTGCCAGCCTTTTTTTGTTAGCAATATCTAAGGGTTCGCAATGTCGCAAATGCGACATCTGAGGCCTGTTAAATGAGGTTTTTGACGGGATTTTCACCCATTTTTCAATTTTCTCAAAACCTAAACCTCCATAGGCGATTTTCCAAAGACCCAAACTTCTGCAAATCATTGGGTAAGTGTATCTAATCCTTTTCCAATTATATTTTGTTATTATATCTTAGATTTAACATCAAATTCATGAGAATCTAAAGGAAAATTTGGGGAAAATTATGAAATCTTTCAAAAATACAAAATGATGATTTGAATGACCAAATGGTATCGTAATTAGATAATTTTTGTATGGGTGAACTCGTAGTGGAATGGGTTTTCAGTTTTTGTAATTTTTTTTGGGTTCCGAGGTGTTGGCCCGAGGAGTTGACTTTTGTTGACTTTTTGCAAATTGTGTAAGAATCATAGTTTTGTTAATTGAAATGTTTTCTCTTGCATTGTTTGATGTATTCAAGTTATTTTTGGCTAGATTGAGCCAAGCATTGATGAATTGGTAAAGGAAAAGCTAAATTGTGTATTGAATTGGCCGGATTGAGGTAAGTATTTTGCCTAACCTTGTGTGGGGGACCTCCCCTTAGGATTTGAGTCTTCTCTATTGATTGTAGTCCGTGTACGCGAGGTGACGAGTGCGTGCTCAGATTTAATTGTGGTAAATTGTCCCTTTTAGGTTCTTAGACTTGTGAAATTCACCGAGTAGGAAGATAATATTGATACGATTAAGTCCCCTGTTATTAGTTTCACCTCTACATGTCTTGATTGAAATTTGTTGCTCTTCTTGATTTATTTCTGCTGTTAAATGGGCTTTTACGCGTTTAAACTAAAGACAAATACCCTTCTATATTCATAATACCCGCCCTAACTACTCGCCTTTAAATTGAAAATTTATAAATGTTAAATCTCATATAATTAATCGCTTTTAATTGGAAGAAAGATAGGTATCTCATAATTAATTGATATTTCTTAAATTGTAATTATTTGATTCATGTTAACTTCCTTACTATTGAATACTCTTTGATAGTAAGTTTACCTGTAACCTTTTGCAATTATATTATATGTCCAACTGTTGTGGTATCAGTGTAGTTGTTATGTGTTTGTTACGCCTTGATTGTCATTGAGGTTATTGTGTTTTTCCTTGGTGTTCCGCGACTTTATTAGTTATTGTTGAACCCCTTGTCGGGATGTTATTATTTCTGCTGTTGATTTTCCCTTGCTCGGATACTATTGTTACTGTGTGGTTGTTGGTACCATGATGCACGAGGTCTCTACCGTGCGGTTATTGTTGGGGAATTACACGAGGTCTTTGCCATGTTGTTGTTGCTATTGATGTCTTTGCACATGCGGCGTAATAAGGCAGGATATGTTATATATTTATGTGTGGGTTGCGCATTTGGCAGAATAAGGTGGGAATATTGTGATGCACGTGTGGCGAGATAAGGCGGTGTTGCTATGTTGTTATTGATTGCACACGTGGCGAAATAAGGAGGGATATGTCAGGGGCTGATTATGAAGGACTACGAGTTCAATTCCCGGGAGTACCTCTGTTGTTATTACGAAGGACTACGGGTTCAATTCCCGGGAGTTCCTCTGTTGTTATTATGAAGGACTATGGGTTCAATTCCCGGGAGTTCCTCTGTTGTTATTATGAAGGACTATGGGTTCAATTCCCGTGAGATCCTCTATTATTGGTATGCCGGGCTACGGGTTCGATTCCCGAAAGTTCCCTATAAACTCAATGTGATATGACTGATAGTTTTATTGTTTCTATCCGGGGTGAATGAGTCGGGTGCTAATTGTTCCCATTTCTTATACTTACTAGTTGGCAGGATTCCTGTTAGATACACTTGCACAAGCATACACGTAGTTGGACCCTTCTATTTGAGATGAATCCCTTCTGATTTGACTGAGGGTAGAGATATGACATCGTTTATCTATTGTATATGTGAAAGTGACTCTAGTTGACTAGATAGTTGCCAGCATTGTCGTTTTATTGATGGGGAACGAGATGCCAAGTGTTAGATTTCATATTCTGGGTATTTCCATGAGTTGTGGCTAATCTGAGAGTTGTGGTAGGATTGAGGAAAAAGTTGGAAAGGATTTATGTAAGGATCATTTCAGAATAGCGACTTAGCGATTTGTTTGGTCTCGTTATGTTGTGATCTCAGGACTTGGGTTGTGATTTCTACTGTCATTTTTGTATTATCATTTATTTTATCTTGATTTTTCTTATTGTCCTTTATCCTTGTTGTAAATTGTTGTGTTCTTATTTATCCGGATAGTCTTTACATATTCACATAGCATCTCTATCTTATCTGTTATATTGTTTATTGACTGGTAGGTGTCATGACTGTTCCTCATCACTACCCCATCGAGGTTAGTCTTGATACTTACTGGGCACCGCCGTGGTGTGCTCATACTACTCTTCTGCACATTTTTGTTGTGCAGATACAGGTACTTTCGTTTAGTTCTGTCAGCGTTGGAAGGAGGCATACCGGTAGAGACTTCAAGGTATATCTGCTACGTCCGCAGACCGAGGAGTCCCTTTTCTAGTTTTCTGTAAAAAAAAAGTGTAGTGTTTCATTATTTCTTCTTATATAGATATTCTTGAGTTAGAGCCTCTTATGTATCCTCTTAGCTTGTGATTTGTGAGTTTCCGGGTTTTGGGAATTGTTGTCGGTTTTGAGTTTGTTATGCTACGTGCCAAGCGGTACCTTAAGCACCATTTTATTTCTCCAATTCAGTTTGTTTTGCTTGCTTCTGCAAATATTGGTTATCTTCCGTGTTGTTAGGTTTACCTAGTCGTAGGGACTAGGTGCCATCACGACATGTTCATGGAGGGTGAACTAGGGTCGTGACAAGTTGGTATCAGAGCTCTAGGTTAATAGGAGTCACAGATCACAAGCCGGTTTATTAGAGTCTGGTGGATCGGTACGGAGACGTCTGTACTTATCTGCGAGAGGCTATGTAACTGTTAGGAAAAATTTCACTTTATTTGATTTCTCTGTCGTGCGAGATTTTGACATCCACAATCCTAAACCCATGTCTTCTACTCTCTCAGAGATGGTGAGGACACGTATTATCCGAGGTGATCAGGCATCCGCGCCCCTTGCTGCAGCCGCCGGAGGTCGGGGTCGAGGTAGAGTTCGAGGACGTGCACGTGGTGCAGCAAGGGCACCTGCGCGAGCTACCGCAGATACACCACCAGTAGATCCAGCTAGAGTCCAAGCACCCGACACGCCTACTGTTACTACTACCCCAGCCGTTCAGGACACTTTTGCACAGTTCATGAGTATCTACACCGCCTTGGCTCAGGCCGGATTATTTCCCCTTGCTACAGCCACACCGCAGGCCGGGGGAGGAGCACAAACTCCCGCCGCCTGCACTCCTGAGCAGAGAGCGCACGTTGAGCACGTTCCCGAGATTATTCCTGCGCTGCCAGTGGCACCAGTTCAGCCCGAGGGCATGGTAGCAGTTTCTGAGCAGGAGTAGGTGAGACTAGAGAGGTTCAAGAAGTATGGCCCTCCAGTATTCAGTGGATTAGCATCAGACGATGCATTGGGTTTCCTTGATGAGTGTTACCGTATTCTCCGTATTATGGGTATCTCGGGATCGAGCGGGGTTTCTTTCACTACTTTCCAGCTTCGAGGGGCCGCCGATGATTGGTGGCACACCTATGAGTTAGACAGTCCAGATAAGGCAGCTTCATTGACATGGACTCAGTTTTCAGATATGTTTCTGAGAGAGTTTGTCCCTCAGAGCCTCAGGGATGCATGGCGCGCGGAGTTTGAGCATTTACGCCAGGGTGCCATGACCGTTTCGGAGTATGCTGTCCGTTACACCGGTTTGGCTAGACATGCCTCAGCCTTGGTTTCCACTGTTCGCGAGAAGGTTTGCCGGTTCATCGAGGGGCTTATTCCTAGAATTAGGTCCAGCATGGCCCGATTGTTGGAAATGGACATTCCATATCAGCAGGTTGTGAACATTGCCAGGAGGATAGAGACTATGTATGCTAGAGAGAGAGGGGGCAGGCAGAGTCATGAGAGAGAGAGTAGACGAGATCACGAGGGAGAGTTGGAGGAAGCGAGGAGGCCTCGTAGGTAGGTGAGATATACTGGTCCTTATTATGGGGGTAGGATACATCATGGTAAAGGTTTTGTGGGTCAGCCAGTTCAGTTTGCGCTTCAGGCTTCGCATGGTGACTCAGGTGTTCATGGGTCTCGAACGACCCGTACCGCTTAGTTCCCACGGCCTCATCAGCAGAGAGGATGCTTTTAGTGTGGATATACAAGCCACATGGTAAGAGATTGTTCGAGACTTCGGACTGATGTGATGCAGCGAGGTATTCAAACAGGGAGAGGGCACCCAAGAGGGGGAGGCCCAACTCGTTGATGTGTTTCATATAGTGGGCTTGAGGCCGGTGCGCCAGCTAATGTCACCCAGGTACGAATTCATTTGTTATAGAAAGGCACTATCTGTAGCTCGTCAGAATTTTACTTATTAGGATGAGTTCCTTATTTGTTGTTTCATTTATGAGAGTGCTTCATGTTTTTCACTCTGTCTATGTGGTCATCCTATTGGGAGATTTAGTGAGTGATAGCGTTGTCTATCGTCTGTTCTAGCCATTGTCGAGAGTTATTGGGCTAGTTGTTATTTTCCAATTGTCTGATTCTGGTAGGCCTGATGTGATTTCTGAGCATTCTTGGCTACGAGCTTTGATTCTTATGCTCCACCGGTGTGGGGGCTAGTCTATGTGTAAATCGTAGATGGAAGTGATCTAGTAAGAGTTTCTAGATGGGTTGATGTGTACCCTACTTGTGATCTAATATCGAGGGCGAGACCCTCGTTATTTCTCATGATTTGATATGTTGAGACCGGGCTGTGTACCGTGGTGAAAGTTACACCAGTATAAGATTTTGTGAGACCATTATATGTTTTTATTCCTTCTTGTTAGATGTCTTATAGAATTGTATTTTAGAAGAATTTTGTGCTAGTTTAACTGTTTGTTAGTTCTCTTATGTGTTCCGTTTCTCATATTCATTCATTTTCGTTCTATGCTCCTTGAGTTTCAGTTTGTGGGGTGTACTCATTGGTATGGGTTGAGATTTAGTTAATCGCGTGTTTTGCCATATGATTCTCGTGGTTGTTGTATCGTCACCAATGGTATGGGTGACTGAAAAGAGTTCCTATTGAATATGAGGCTTATGGCCGATACAGATTTGATCTTAGGCATTTTATTGCTATCAGAGATGTTATTGCGGAATTATATATGGTGTGTCATGTTGTATGGCTGTACCTTGTGTGTGTTGGCTTGTGTTGAATTAGCTAGGTGTGGCCGGTACCAGGTATGGACTTGGAAGCCTTTTGGAAATGGATGAAGGATGAATCTGGTTTGAAGGCTTAATGGTATTGCTACAAAAGCTAAATTTTAGTTGAGATGGTGTCATCAGGCTTGAGTAGATTGGGGTGACGTGGGATCACCCGCGGGTGTACGTTGGAAGTGCACATTCAGTGATTAAAGACTTCAGGTTTGTTCTTTATGCTCGTTCGAGGTCGAACACATGTTTAAGTGTGGGAGGATGTAACGACCCGACCGGTCGTTTTTAGAATTTAAGCCCCGATCCCCCGTTAACTGCTTCCCATAAGTTCATTCATGCTATTTTGGTTTGCCGAGATGTTCGGTGTTAGGATTCAGAGTGTTTTGGGACACTTAGTCCTTAGATGGGAGCTTAAGAGTTGAAAGATGGTCCGTATTTGGAACAGTGTGAAAACGACCTCGGAATGGAAATCTGATGGTTTCGTTAGCTCTGTTAGGTGATTTTGGGGTTTGGAGCGTGTTTGGAATGAATTTTGGGGGTTCGTAGCTTATTTAGGCTTGAAATGCCGAAGTTTGAATTTTTGAAGTTTCTGGTCTGATAGTGAGATTTTGATTCCGAGGGTTGGAATTTAATTCTGAAAGTTTTTGTAGCTCCGTTATGTCATTTTTGACTTGTCTACAAAATTTGGCATCATTCCGAGTTGAAATGATAAGGTTTCGGCATGAGGTTAATTATTTGAAGATTTGGAAGTTCATAAGCTTGATTTTGATTCAATTCGTTGTTTCGATATTGTGTTATATGATTTAAAGCTTTGAGCGAGTCCGTGTTAGGTTATATGACTTGTGTGTGTGATTAGACGAGGTCCCGGGAGTCTCGGGTGAGTTTCGGATAGGTTTAGGCTATGTTGCGCTGGTTTTGGATACTTTGTCATCGTTTCTTCAAGAAAAAATGATATCATATTAAGCAAATGATATCCAAATTTAGTTTCTTTTAACCATTAGATCCGTATCGAAATTTTGGAGCTATAGGAAAAAGAATCATCGAATTTGGACATCGTATGAGGAAGTTATGCTCATTTTCGTGTCAGGAAAAATTGCTGGTTTCTGCTATGTTCGCAAATGAGAACTTATTGTCGCATTTGCGATGCCCTATTCGCAAATGCGAACTTTTTGTTGCAAATGCGAACTCTGCCAGCCTTTTTTTGTTCGCAATATCTAATTGCGAACCCTGGGTCGCAAATGCGACATCTGAGGCCTGTTAAATGAGGTTTTTGACGGGATTTTCACCCATTTTTCAATTTTCTCAAAACCTAAACCTCCATAGGCGATTTTCCAAAGACCCAAACTTTTGCAAATCATTGGGTAAGTGTCTCTAATCCTTTTCCAATTATATTTTGTGATTATATCTTAGATTTAACATCAAATTCATGAGAATCTAAAGGAAAATTTGGGGAAAATTATGAAATCTTTCAAAAATACAAAATGATGATTTGAATGACCAAATGGTATCGTAATTAGATAATTTTTGTATGGGTGAACTCGTAGCGGAATGGGTTTTCCATTTTTGTAATTTTTTTTGGGTTCCGAGGTGTTGGCCCGAGGAGTTGACTTTTGTTGACTTTTTGCAAATTGTGTAAGAATCATAGTTTTGTTAATTGAAATGTTTTCTCTTGCATTGTTTGATGTATTCAAGTTATTTTTGGCTAGATTGAGCCAAGCATTGATGAATTGGTAAAGGAAAAGCTAAATTGAGTATTGAATTGGCCGGATTGAGGTAAGTATTTTGCCTAACCTTGTGTGGGGGACCTCCCCTTAGGATTTGAGTCTTCTCTATTGATTGTAGTCCGTGTACGCGAGGTGACGAGTGCGTGCTCGGATTTAATTGTGGTAAATTGTCCCTTTTAGGTTCTTAGACTTGTGAAATTCACCGAGTAGGAAGATAATATTGATACGATTAAGTCCCCTGTTATTAGTTTCACCTCTACATGTCTTGATTGAAATTTGTTGCTCTTCTTGATTTATTTCTGCTGTTAAATGGGCTTTTACGCGTTTAAACTAAAGACAAATACCCTTCTATATTCATAATACCCGCCCTAACTACTCGCCTTTAAATTGAAAATTTATAAATGTTAAATCTCATATAATTAATCGCTTTTAATTGGAAGAAAGATAGGTATCTCATAATTAATTGATATTTCTTAAATTGTAATTATTTGATTCATGTTAACTTCCTTACTATTGAATACTCTTTGATAGTAAGTTTACCTGTAACCTTTTGCAATTATATTATATGTCCAACTGTTGTGGTATCAGTGTAGTTGTTATGTGTTTGTTACGCCTTGATTGTCATTGAGGTTATTGTGTTTTTCCTTGGTGTTCCGCGACTTTATTAGTTATTGTTGAACCCCTTGTCGGGATGTTATTATTTCTGCTGTTGATTTTCCCTTGCTCGGATACTATTGTTACTGTGTGGTTGTTGGTACCATGATGCACGAGGTCTCTACCGTGCGGTTATTGTTGGGGAATTACACGAGGTCTTTGCCATGTTGTTGTTACTATTGATGTCTTTGCACATGCGGCGTAATAAGGCAGGATATGTTATATATTTATGTGTGGGTTGCGCATGTGGCAGAATAAGGTGGGAATATTGTGATGCACGTGTGGCGAGATAAGGCGGTGTTGCTATGTTGTTATTGATTGCACACGTGGCGAAATAAGGAGGGATATGTCAGGGGCTGATTATGAAGGACTACGGGTTCAATTCCCGGGAGTACCTCTGTTGTTATTACGGACTACGGGTTCAATTCCCGGGAGTTCCTCTGTTGTTATTATGAAGGACTATGGGTTCAATTCCCGGGAGTTCCTCTGTTGTTATTATGAAGGACTATGGGTTCAATTCCCGTGAGATCCTCTATTATTGGTATGCCGGGCTACGGGTTCGATTCCCGAAAGTTCCCTATAAACTCAATGTGATATGACTGATAGTTTTATTGTTTCTATCCAGGGTGAATGAGCCGGGTGCTAATTGTTCCCATTTCTTATACTTACTAGTTGGCAGTATTCCTGTTAGATACACTTGCACAAGCATACACGTAGCTGGACCCTTCTATTTAAGATGAATCCCTTCAGATTTGACTGAGGGTAGAGATATGACATCGTTTATCTATTGTATATGTGAAAGTGACTCTAGTTGACTAGATAGTTGCCAGCATTGTCGTTTTATTGATGGGGAACGAGATGCCAAGTGTTAGATTTCATATTCTGGGTATTTCCATGAGTTGTGGCTAATCTGAGAGTTGTGGTAGGATTGAGGAAAAAGTTGGAAAGGATTTATGTAAGGATCATTTCAGAATAGCGACTTAGCGATTTGTTTGGTCTCGTTATGTTGTGATCTCAGGACTTGGGTTGTGATTTCTACTGTCATTTTTGTATTATCATTTATTTTATCTTGATTTTTCTTATTGTCCTTTATCCTTGTTGTAAATTGTTGTGTTCTTATTTATCCGGATAGTCTTTACATATTCACATAGCATCTCTATCTTATCTGTTATATTGTTTATTGACTGGTAGGTGTCATGACTGTTCCTCATCACTACCCCATCGAGGTTAGTCTTGATACTTACTGGGCACCGCCGTGGTGTGCTCATACTACTCTTCTGCACATTTTTGTTGTGCAGATACAGGTACTTTCGTTTAGTTCTGTCAGCGTTGGAAGGAGGCATACCGGTAGAGACTTCAAGGTATATCTGCTACGTCCGCAGACCGAGGAGTCCCTTTTCTAGTTTTCTGTAAAAAAAAAAAGTGTAGTGTTTCATTATTTCTTCTTATATAGATATTCTTGAGTTAGAGCCTCTTATGTATCCTCTTAGCTTGTGATTTGTGAGTTTCCGGGTTTTGGGAATTGTTGTCGGTTTTGAGTTTGTTATGCTACGTGCCAAGCGGTACCTTAAGCACCATTTTATTTCTCTAATTCAGATTGTTTTGCTTGCTTCCGCAAATTTTGGTTATCTTCCCCGTTGTTAGGCTTACCTAGTCGTAGGGACTAGGTGCCATCACGACATGTTCATGGAGGGTGAATTAGGGTCGTGACAAGTTGGTATCAGAGCTCTAGGTTCATAGGAGTCACAGATCACAAGCCGGTTTATTAGTGTCTCGTGGATCGGTACGGAGACGTCTGTACTTATCTGCGAGAGGCTATGTAACTGTTAGGAAAAATTTCACTTTATTTGATTTCTCTGTCGTGCGAGATTTTGACATCCACAATCCTAAACCCCTGTCTTCTACTCTCTCAGAGATGGTGAGGACACGTATTATCCGAGGTGATCAGGCATCCGCGCCCCTTGCTGCAGCCGCCGGAGGTCGGGGTCGAGGTAGAGTTCGAGGACGTGCACGTGGTGCAGCAAGGGCACCTGCGCGAGCTACCGCAGATACACCACCAGTAGATCCAGCTAGAGTCCAAGCACCCGACACGCCTACTGTTACTACTACCCCAGCCGTTCAGGACACTTTTGCACAGTTCATGAGTATCTACACCGCCTTGGCTCAGGCCGGATTATTTCCCCTTGCTACAGCCACACCGCAGGCCGGGGGAGGAGCACAAACTCCCGCCGCCTGCACTCCTGAGCAGAGAGCGCACGTTGAGCACGTTCCCGAGATTATTCCTGCGCTGCCAGTGGCACCAGTTCAGCCCGAGGGCATGGTAGCAGTTTCTGAGCAGGAGTAGGTGAGACTAGAGAGGTTCAAGAAGTATGGCCCTCCGGTATTCAGTGGATTAGCATCAGACGATGCATTGGGTTTCCTTGATGAGTGTTACCGTATTCTCCGTATTATGGGTATCTCGGGATCGAGCGGGGTTTCTTTCACTACTTTCCAGCTTCGAGGGGCCGCCGATGATTGGTGGCACACCTATGAGTTAGACAGTCCAGATAAGGCAGCTTCATTGACATGGACTCAGTTTTCAGATATGTTTCTGAGAGAGTTTGTCCCTCAGAGCCTCAGGGATGCATGGCGCGCGGAGTTTGAGCATTTACGCCAGGGTGCCATGACCGTTTCGGAGTATGCTGTCCGTTACACCGGTTTGGCTAGACATGCCTCAGCCTTGGTTTCCACTGTTCGCGAGAAGGTTTGCCGGTTCATCGAGGGGCTTATTCCTAGAATTAGGTCCAGCATGGCCCGATTGTTGGAAATGGACATTCCATATCAGCAGGTTGTGAACATTGCCAGGAGGATAGAGACTATGTATGCTAGAGAGAGAGGGGGCAGGCAGAGTCATGAGAGAGAGAGTAGACGAGATCACGAGGGAGAGTTGGAGGAAGCGAGGAGGCCTCGTAGGTAGGTGAGATATACTGGTCCTTATTATGGGGGTAGGATACATCATGGTAAAGGTTTTGTGGGTCAGCCAGTTCAGTTTGCGCTTCAGGCTTCGCATGGTGACTCAGGTGTTCATGGGTCTCGAACGACCCGTACCGCTTAGTTCCCACGGCCTCATCAGCAGAGAGGATGCTTTTAGTGTGGATATACAAGCCACATGGTAAGAGATTGTTCGAGACTTCGGACTGATGTGATGCAGCGAGGTATTCAAACAGGGAGAGGGCACCCAAGAGGGGGAGGCCCAACTCGTTGATGTGTTTCATATAGTGGGCTTGAGGCCGGTGCGCCAGCTAATGTCACCCAGGTACGAATTCATTTGTTATAGAAAGGCACTATCTGTAGCTCGTCAGAATTTTACTTATTAGGATGAGTTCCTTATTTGTTGTTTCATTTATGAGAGTGCTTCATGTTTTTCACTCTGTCTATGTGGTCATCCTATTGGGAGATTTAGTGAGTGATAGCGTTGTCTATCGTCTGTTCTAGCCATTGTCGAGAGTTATTGGGCTAGTTGTTATTTTCCAATTGTCTGATTCTGGTAGGCCTGATGTGATTTCTGAGCATTCTTGGCTACGAGCTTTGATTCTTATGCTCCACCGGTGTGGGGGCTAGTCTATGTGTAAATCGTAGATGGAAGTGATCTAGTAAGAGTTTCTAGATGGGTTGATGTGTACCCTACTTGTGATCTAATATCGAGGGCGAGACCCTCGTTATTTCTCATGATTTGATATGTTGAGACCGGGCTGTGTACCGTGGTGAAAGTTACACCAGTATAAGATTTTGTGAGACCATTATATGTTTTTATTCCTTCTTGTTAGATGTCTTATAGAATTGTATTTTAGAAGAATTTTGTGCTAGTTTAACTGTTTGTTAGTTCTCTTATGTGTTCTGTTTCTCATATTCATTCATTTTCGTTCTATGCTCCTTGAGTTTCAGTTTGTGGGGTGTACTCATTGGTATGGGTTGAGATTTAGTTAATCGCGTGTTTTGCCATATGATTCTCGTGGTTGTTGTATCGTCACCAATGGTATGGGTGACTGAAAAGAGTTCCTATTGAATATGAGGCTTATGGCCGATACAGATTTGATCTTAGGCATTTTATTGCTATCAGAGATGTTATTGCGGAATTATATATGGTGTGTCATGTTGTATGGCTGTACCTTGTGTGTGTTGGCTTGTGTTGAATTAGCTAGGTGTGGCCGGTACCAGGTATGGACTTGGAAGCCTTTTGGAAATGGATGAAGGATGAATCTGGTTTGAAGGCTTAATGGTATTGCTACAAAAGCTAAATTTTAGTTGAGATGGTGTCATCAGGCTTGAGTAGATTGGGGTGACGTGGGATCACCCGCGGGTGTACGTTGGAAGTGCACATTCAGTGATTAAAGACTTCAGGTTTGTTCTTTATGCTCGTTCGAGGTCGAACACATGTTTAAGTGTGGGAGGATGTAACGACCCGACCGGTCGTTTTTAGAATTTAAGCCCCGATCCCCCGTTAACTGCTTCCCATAAGTTCATTCATGCTATTTTGGTTTGCCGAGATGTTCGGTGTTAGGATTCAGAGTGTTTTGGGACACTTAGTCCTTAGATGGGAGCTTAAGAGTTGAAAGATGGTCCGTATTTGGAACAGTGTGAAAATGACCTCGGAATGGAAATCTGATGGTTCCGTTAGCTCCGTTAGGTGATTTTGGGGTTGGGAGCGTGTTTGGAATGAATTTTGGGGGTTCGTAGCTTATTTAGGCTTGAAATGCCGAAGTTTGAATTTTTGAAGTTTCTGGTCCGATAGTGAGATTTTGATTCCGAGGGTTGGAATTTAATTCCTGAAAGTTTTTGTAGCTCCGTTATGTCATTTTTGACTTGTCTACAAAATTTGGCATCATTCCGAGTTGAAATGATAAGGTTTCGGCATGAGGTTAATTATTTGAAGATTTGGAAGTTCATAAGCTTGATTTTGATTCAATTCGTTGTTTCGATATTGTGTTATATGATTTAAAGCTTTGAGCGAGTCCGTGTTAGGTTATATGACTTGTGTGTGTGATTAGACGAGGTCCCGGGAGTCTCGGGTGAGTTTCGGATAGGTTTAGGCTATGTTGCGCTGGTTTTGGATACTTTGTCATCGTTTCTTCAAGAAAAAATGATATCATATTAAGCAAATGATATCCAAATTTAGTTTCTTTTAACCATTAGATCCGTATCGAAATTTTGGAGCTATAGGAAAAAGAATCATCGAATTTGGACATCGTATGAGGAAGTTATGCTCATTTTCGTGTCAGGAAAAATTGCTGGTTTCTGCTATGTTCGCAAATGAGAACTTATTGTCGCATTTGCGATGCCCTATTCGCAAATGCGAACTTTTTGTCGCAAATGCGAACTCTGCCAGCCTTTTTTTGTTCGCAATATCTAATTGCGAACCCTGGGTCGCAAATGCGACATCTGAGGCCTGTTAAATGAGGTTTTTGACGGGATTTTCACCCATTTTTCAATTTTCTCAAAACCTAAACCTCCATAGGCGATTTTCCAAAGACCCAAACTTTTGCAAATCATTGGGTAAGTGTCTCTAATCCTTTTCCAATTATATTTTGTGATTATATCTTAGATTTAACATCAAATTCATGAGAATCTAAAGGAAAATTTGGGGAAAATTATGAAATCTTTCAAAAATACAAAATGATGATTTGAATGACCAAATGGTATCGTAATTAGATAATTTTTGTATGGGTGAACTCGTAGCGGAATGGGTTTTCCATTTTTGTAATTTTTTTTGGGTTCCGAGGTGTTGGCCCGAGGAGTTGACTTTTGTTGACTTTTTGCAAATTGTGTAAGAATCATAGTTTTGTTAATTGAAATGTTTTCTCTTACATTGTTTGATGTATTCAAGTTATTTTTGGCTAGATTGAGCCAAGCATTGATGAATTGGTAAAGGAAAAGCTAAATTGAGTATTGAATTGGCCGGATTGAGGTAAGTATTTTGCCTAACCTTGTGTGGGGGACCTCCCCTTAGGATTTGAGTCTTCTCTATTGATTGTAGTCCGTGTACGCGAGGTGACGAGTGCGTGCTCAGATTTAATTGTGGTAAATTGTCCCTTTTAGGTTCTTAGACTTGTGAAATTCACCGAGTAGGAAGATAATATTGATACGATTAAGTCCCCTGTTATTAGTTTCACCTCTACATGTCTTGATTGAAATTTGTTGCTCTTCTTGATTTATTTCTGCTGTTAAATGGGCTTTTACGCGTTTAAACTAAAGACAAATACCCTTCTATATTCATAATACCCGCCCTAACTACTCGCCTTTAAATTGAAAATTTATAAATGTTAAATCTCATATAATTAATCGCTTTTAATTGGAAGAAAGATAGGTATCTCATAATTAATTGATATTTCTTAAATTGTAATTATTTGATTCATGTTAACTTCCTTACTATTGAATACTCTTTGATAGTAAGTTTACCTGTAACCTTTTGCAATTATATTATATGTCCAACTGTTGTGGTATCAGTGTAGTTGTTATGTGTTTGTTACGCCTTGATTGTCATTGAGGTTATTGTGTTTTTCCTTGGTGTTCCGCGACTTTATTAGTTATTGTTGAACCCCTTGTCGGGATGTTATTATTTCTGCTGTTGATTTTCCCTTGCTCGGATACTATTGTTACTGTGTGGTTGTTGGTACCATGATGCACGAGGTCTCTACCGTGCGGTTATTGTTGGGGAATTACACGAGGTCTTTGCCATGTTGTTGTTGCTATTGATGTCTTTGCACATGCGGCGTAATAAGGCAGGATATGTTATATATTTATGTGTGGGTTGCGCATTTGGCAGAATAAGGTGGGAATATTGTGATGCATGTGTGGCGAGATAAGGCGGTGTTGCTATGTTGTTATTGATTGCACACGTGGCGAAATAAGGAGAGATATGTCAGGGGCTGATTATGAAGGACTACGGGTTCAATTCCCGGGAGTACCTCTGTTGTTATTACGGACTACGGGTTCAATTCCCGGGAGTTCCTCTGTTGTTATTATGAAGGACTATGGGTTCAATTCCCGGGAGTTCCTCTGTTGTTATTATGAAGGACTATGGGTTCAATTCCCGTGAGATCCTCTATTATTGGTATGCCGGGCTACGGGTTCGATTCCCGAAAGTTCCCTATAAACTCAATGTGATATGACTGATAGTTTTATTGTTTCTATCCGGGGTGAATGAGTCGGGTGCTAATTGTTCCCATTTCTTATACTTACTAGTTGGCAAGATTCCTGTTAGATACACTTGCACAAGCATACACGTAGCTGGACCCTTCTATTTGAGATGAATCCCTTCTGATTTGACTGAGGGTAGAGATATGACATCGTTTATCTATTGTATATGTGAAAGTGACTCTAGTTGACTAGATAGTTGCCAGCATTGTCGTTTTATTGATGGGGAACGAGATGCCAAGTGTTAGATTTCATATTCTGGGTATTTCCATGAGTTGTGGCTAATCTGAGAGTTGTGGTAGGATTGAGGAAAAAGTTGGAAAGGATTTATGTAAGGATCATTTCAGAATAGCGACTTAGCGATTTGTTTGGTCTCGTTATGTTGTGATCTCAGGACTTGGGTTGTGATTTCTACTGTCATTTTTGTATTATCATTTATTTTATCTTGATTTTTCTTATTGTCCTTTATCCTTGTTGTAAATTGTTGTGTTCTTATTTATCCGGATAGTCTTTACATATTCACATAGCATCTCTATCTTATCTGTTATATTGTTTATTGACTGGTAGGTGTCATGACTGTTCCTCATCACTACCCCATCGAGGTTAGTCTTGATACTTACTGGGCACCGCCGTGGTGTGCTCATACTACTCTTCTGCACATTTTTGTTGTGCAGATACAGGTACTTTCGTTTAGTTCTGTCAGCGTTGGAAGGAGGCATACCGGTAGAGACTTCAAGGTATATCTGCTACGTCCGCAGACCGAGGAGTCCCTTTTCTAGTTTTCTGTAAAAAAAAAAAGTGTAGTGTTTCATTATTTCTTCTTATATAGATATTCTTGAGTTAGAGCCTCTTATGTATCCTCTTAGCTTGTGATTTGTGAGTTTCCGGGTTTTGGGAATTGTTGTCAGTTTTGAGTTTGTTATGCTACGTGCCAAGCGGTACCTTAAGCACCATTTTATTTCTCCAATTCAGTTTGTTTTGCTTGCTTCTGCAAATATTGGTTATCTTCCGTGTTGTTAGGTTTACCTAGTCGTAGGGACTAGGTGCCATCACGACATGTTCATGGAGGGTGAACTAGGGTCGTGACAAGTTGGTATCAGAGCTCTAGGTTAATAGGAGTCACAGATCACAAGCCGGTTTATTAGTGTCTCGTGGATCGGTATGGAGACGTCTGTAGTTATCTGCGAGAGGCTATCTAATTGTTAGGAAAATTTCACTTCATTTGATTTCTCCGTCGTGCGAGATTTTGACATCCACAATCCTAAACCCCTGTCTTCTACTCTCTCAGAGATGGTGAGGACACGTATTATCCGAGGTGATCAGGCATCCGCGCCCCTTGCTGCAGCCGCCGGAGGTCGGGGTCGAGGTAGAGTTCGAGGACGTGCACGTGGTGCAGCAAGGGCACCTGCGCGAGCTACCGCAGATACACCACCAGTAGATCCAGCTAGAGTCCAAGCACCCGACACGCCTACTGTTACTACTACCCCAGCCGTTCAGGACACTTTTGCACAGTTCATGAGTATCTACACCGCCTTGGCTCAGGCCGGATTATTTCCCCTTGCTACAGCCACACCGCAGGCCGGGGGAGGAGCACAAACTCCCGCCGCCTGCACTCCTGAGCAGAGAGCGCACGTTGAGCACGTTCCCGAGATTATTCCTGCGCTGCCAGTGGCACCAGTTCAGCCCGAGGGCATGGTAGCAGTTTCTGAGCAGGAGTAGGTGAGACTAGAGAGGTTCAAGAAGTATGGCCCTCCGGTATTCAGTGGATTAGCATCAGACGATGCATTGGGTTTCCTTGATGAGTGTTACCGTATTCTCCGTATTATGGGTATCTCGGGATCGAGCGGGGTTTCTTTCACTACTTTCCAGCTTCGAGGGGCCGCCGATGATTGGTGGCGCACCTATGAGTTAGACAGTCCAGACGAGGCAGCTTCATTGACCTGGACTTAGTTTTCAGATATGTTTCTGAGAGAGTTTGTCCCTCAGAGCCTCTGGGATGCATGGCGTGCGGAGTTTGAGCATTTGCGTCCGGGTGCCATGACCGTTTCGGAGTATGCTGTCCGTTACACCGGTTTGGCTAGACATGCCTCAGCCTTGGTTTCCACTGTTCGCGAGAAGGTTTGCCGGTTCATCGAGGGGCTTATTCCTAGAATTAGGTCCAGCATGGCCCGATTGTTGGAAATGGACATTCCATATCAGCAGGTTGTGAACATTGCCAGGAGGATAGAGACTATGTATGCTAGAGAGAGAGGGGGCAGGCAGAGTCATGAGAGAGAGAGTAGACGAGATCACGAGGGAGAGTTGGAGGAAGCGAGGAGGCCTCGTAGGTAGGTGAGATATACTGGTCCTTATTATGGGGGTAGGATACATCATGGTAAAGGTTTTGTGGGTCAGCCAGTTCAGTTTGCGCTTCAGGCTTCGCATGGTGACTCAGGTGTTCATGGGTCTCGAACGACCCGTACCGCTTAGTTCCCACGGCCTCATCAGCAGAGAGGATGCTTTTAGTGTGGATATACAAGCCACATGGTAAGAGATTGTTCGAGACTTCGGACTGATGTGATGCAGCGAGGTATTCAAACAGGGAGAGGGCACCCAAGAGGGGGAGGCCCAACTCGTTGATGTGTTTCATATAGTGGGCTTGAGGCCGGTGCGCCAGCTAATGTCACCCAGGTACGAATTCATTTGTTATAGAAAGGCACTATCTGTAGCTCGTCAGAATTTTACTTATTAGGATGAGTTCCTTATTTGTTGTTTCATTTATGAGAGTGCTTCATGTTTTTCACTCTGTCTATGTGGTCATCCTATTGGGAGATTTAGTGAGTGATAGCGTTGTCTATCGTCTGTTCTAGCCATTGTCGAGAGTTATTGGGCTAGTTGTTATTTTCCAATTGTCTGATTCTGGTAGGCCTGATGTGATTTCTGAGCATTCTTGGCTACGAGCTTTGATTCTTATGCTCCACCGGTGTGGGGGCTAGTCTATGTGTAAATCGTAGATGGAAGTGATCTAGTAAGAGTTTCTAGATGGGTTGATGTGTACCCTACTTGTGATCTAATATCGAGGGCGAGACCCTCGTTATTTCTCATGATTTGATATGTTGAGACCGGGCTGTGTACCGTGGTGAAAGTTACACCAGTATAAGATTTTGTGAGACCATTATATGTTTTTATTCCTTCTTGTTAGATGTCTTATAGAATTGTATTTTAGAAGAATTTTGTGCTAGTTTAACTGTTTGTTAGTTCTCTTATGTGTTCCGTTTCTCATATTCATTCATTTTCGTTCTATGCTCCTTGAGTTTCAGTTTGTGGGGTGTACTCATTGGTATGGGTTGAGATTTAGTTAATCGCGTGTTTTGCCATATGATTCTCGTGGTTGTTGTATCGTCACCAATGGTATGGGTGACTGAAAAGAGTTCCTATTGAATATGAGGCTTATGGCCGATACAGATTTGATCTTAGGCATTTTATTGCTATCAGAGATGTTATTGCGGAATTATATGTGGTGTGTCATGTTGTATGGCTGTACCTTGTGTGTGTTGGCTTGTGTTGAATTAGCTAGGTGTGGCCGGTACCAGGTATGGACTTGGAAGCCTTTTGGAAATGGATGAAGGATGAATCTGGTTTGAAGGCTTAATGGTATTGCTACAAAAGCTAAATTTTAGTTGAGATGGTGTCATCAGGCTTGAGTAGATTGGGGTGACGTGGGATCACCCGCGGGTGTACGTTGGAAGTGCACATTCAGTGATTAAAGACTTCAGGTTTGTTCTTTATGCTCGTTCGAGGTCGAACACATGTTTAAGTGTGGGAGGATGTAACGACCCGACCGGTCGTTTTTAGAATTTAAGCCCCGATCCCCCGTTAACTGCTTCCCATAAGTTCATTTATGCTATTTTGGTTTGCCGAGATGTTCGGTGTTAGGATTCAGAGTGTTTTGGGACACTTAGTCCTTAGATGGGAGCTTAAGAGTTGAAAGATGGTCCGTATTTGGAACAGTGTGAAAACGACCTCGGAATGGAAATCTGATGGTTCCGTTAGCTCTGTTAGGTGATTTTGGGGTTTGGAGCGTGTTTGGAATGAATTTTGGGGGTTCGTAGCTTATTTAGGCTTGAAATGCCGAAGTTTGAATTTTTGAAGTTTCTGGTCTGATAGTGAGATTTTGATTCCGAGGGTTGGAATTTAATTCTGAAAGTTTTTGTAGCTCCGTTATGTCATTTTTGACTTGTCTACAAAATTTGGCATCATTCCGAGTTGAAATGATAAGGTTTCGGCATGAGGTTAATTATTTGAAGATTTGGAAGTTCATAAGCTTGATTTTGATTCAATTCGTTGTTTCGATATTGTGTTATATGATTTAAAGCTTTGAGCGAGTCCGTGTTAGGTTATATGACTTGTGTGTGTGATTAGACGAGGTCCCGGGAGTCTCGGGTGAGTTTCGGATAGGTTTAGGCTATGTTGCGCTGGTTTTGGATACTTTGTCATCGTTTCTTCAAGAAAAAATGATATCATATTAAGCAAATGATATCCAAATTTAGTTTCTTTTAACCATTAGATCCGTATCGAAATTTTGGAGCTATAGGAAAAAGAATCATCGAATTTGGACATCGTATGAGGAAGTTATGCTCATTTTCGTGTCAGGAAAAATTGCTGGTTTCTGCTATGTTCGCAAATGAGAACTTATTGTCGCATTTGCGATGCCCTATTCGCAAATGCGAACTTTTTGTCGCAAATGCGAACTCTGCCAGCCTTTTTTTGTTCGCAATATCTAATTGCGAACCCTGGGTCGCAAATGCGACATCTGAGGCCTGTTAAATGAGGTTTTTGACGGGATTTTCACCCATTTTTCAATTTTCTCAAAACCTAAACCTCCATAGGCGATTTTCCAAAGACCCAAACTTTTGCAAATCATTGGGTAAGTGTCTCTAATCCTTTTCCAATTATATTTTGTGATTATATCTTAGATTTAACATCAAATTCATGAGAATCTAAAGGAAAATTTGGGGAAAATTATGAAATCTTTCAAAAATACAAAATGATGATTTGAATGACCAAATGGTATCGTAATTAGATAATTTTTGTATGGGTGAACTCGTAGCGGAATGGGTTTTCCATTTTTGTAATTTTTTTTGGGTTCCGAGGTGTTGGCCCGAGGAGTTGACTTTTGTTGACTTTTTGCAAATTGTGTAAGAATCATAGTTTTGTTAATTGAAATGTTTTCTCTTGCATTGTTTGATGTATTCAAGTTATTTTTGGCTAGATTGAGCCAAGCATTGTTGAATTGGTAAAGGAAAAGCTAAATTGAGTATTGAATTGGCCGGATTGAGGTAAGTATTTTGCCTAACCTTGTGTGGGGGACCTCCCCTTAGGATTTGAGTCTTCTCTATTGATTGTAGTCCGTGTACGCGAGGTGACGAGTGCGTGCTCAGATTTAATTGTGGTAAATTGTTCCTTTTAGGTTCTTAGACTTGTGAAATTCACCGAGTAGGAAGATAATATTGATACGATTAAGTCCCCTGTTATTAGTTTCATGTCACGACCCGGATTTTCCCCCGATATCGGGATCGTGATGGCGCCTACTCGTGGTAGCTAGGCAAGCCACTGTATTTATACTATCCTGTTTTTAACACAATTTTAATTAAATAAATGCGGAATACTTTATCGAAATAGAAATAACTAATTACATGATGAAAATCATACTGAAATCCTCTACCCAAGACGTGGAGTCACCAACTCACGAACTACTACTGAATACTACACATAAGAGTTTGAAAGAAATATAACATAATTCTGTTTGTCTCGGAACAAAGAGACTACAGCTAATAATAAATATATAAGAAGAGATGTTGGGCCTGCGGACGCCTGCAAGCTACCTCAGTCTCGGGGGTATGAAAATCCTGCTACCGACCTACTGCTGCTACTGCTGCTCAAAACCTAGACCTGTGCAAAAATGCACAGAAGTGTAGTATTAGCAAAACCGACCCCATGTGCCGGTAAGTGCCCGGCCTATCCCGGCGAAGTAGTGACAAGCCTAGGACCAGACACCCACCTAAACCTGTGCAATTCAATATATATGTATACCACAGAATAACAAGAAATAACCAAGTAATATGTGACGACCCGGCCCGTCGTCATGGGAATTACCACCCCGTTACGTTGAAATTGTATGTTTTATGCTTTATATCAGTGTTAAAGTCTATCGGGTGAGTTAGGAGTGATTTGGATTGGAAATGAGGCATATAGCCTTTGTGAAGGAAACTTGAATAAGGAAAGTCAACCCGGAGTTGACTATTTGGTTAGAGGGCTCGGAATCGGATTCGGATGATTCGGTTAGTTCCGGGAGATGATTTGTGACTTAGGGGAGCGATCGGAATTTAATTTGGAGACCCGGTGTAGAAATAGGCTTGAATTGGCTAAGGTTGAATTTTGGCGAAATCCGAACGGTAGTTGATATTTTGATCCAGGGGTCGGAATGGAATTCTGACAGTTATAGTAGCTCTGTTAGGTGATTTTGGATGTGCCTACAAAATTTCAAGTCATTCGGACGTCGTTTGGTCGGGTTTTTGATTGAATGTGTAATTTGGAAAGTTTTAAGGAATTTAGGCTTGAATTCGATGTGAATTATGGATTTTTGATGTTGTTAAACGCGTTTTGAGGATTGGAACAAGTTCGAATAAGGTATTAGGGTGTGTTGGTGTGTTTGGATGAGGTCCCGGGGCCTCGGGGTGTTTACGGATGGTTAAACGGAAGAAAATCATGGAAATTGCAGGTTGAAGTATTCCGGTTCTGTCATTTTCGCCCCTGCGGAAATGTGGGCGCGGAGGCGAGCCCGCAGGAGCGGACTGAGGAGCGCAGGAGCGCTTGGCATCGCAGAAGCGGAATCCTTTCCGCTGAAGCGGCGTCGCTGGTGCGAATGGGTGACCGCAGAAGCGGACTTGATGAAAAAGGGGAAAGTCCGCAGAAGCGGATTCTTGACCGCATGGGCGAGTCCGTAGGAGCGGACTCTGGTGCGCAGAAGCGGGAGTTTTCGCAGAAGCGGGGGTTCAATCGCGTAAGCGGACGCGCGTAAGCGGTCCTTTTCTCGCAGAAGCGGAATTGGCCGGCTAGGCCTGGAATCGCTGAAGCGACCCTCTGGTCGCGGATACAGACTCGTAGGAGCGGAATTTCATCCGCAGAAGCGAAAATCGCTGTGAGTTAAGTGTATCAGAAGTTAGAAAAATTTCAGAAACATTTCACACATTTGGGTCTCGGCTTTAGAGGCGATTTGGGCGATTTTGAAGAGAAATTCAAGGGAAATCATCGGGTAATCAACTATGGACTTAAACTATGATTAGTATTGGTAATATTATGCAATTATATCATGAAAATGGAGGAATTTGGGGTAATTTATGGAGGATTTCTCCCTAGGCTTGAACTTTAGAAAATCAAGGTTTTGAATGGGCAAATGAAGTCCGAATTTGGTAAAATTGATCTGCTTAGACTCGTATTGAGATGAGGGTTCCGAATATGTGACTTTCGTGATTTTTCGACAAGCGTACCGAAAGTCGGGTTTTGACAACTTTGGGAATTTTGTGTAAATTGAGTTGTATTGATTTGGTGTCGTCCCATTGGCCTAATTTGTTGTATTTTTACTGTATTTGATCAGATTCTACGCGTGCGGAGCTTGATTCTCGTGGCAAGGGCATTGCGGAGTAGTCGTCGTGCCGTATTGAGGTGAGTAATAGATGTGAGTGATGACCAGCGGGTTCGAAACCCCGGTATACCACTTTGTGACGCTGTATAGCGGCGAGACACGTACTCTCTAGTGAGTGCGGGGTCGATTGTGATTGGGGGCTATGGCTTAGTCCGACTTGTTGATACTGTGTTAAGATATTAGGCTATTCATGAGCCGTCGAACCTCCTTCTCGGATGGTTGCATAATATACTGTGATATTGGCTACTCTTGAGCCGTTGAACCCCCTTCTCGGGCGGTTGAGTATACTTGTGGGCCATGAGCCAGTTATTGGATCCCGCGAGGATCGTTATCATTGTCATATCATATTGACATGCTAGTTTACTACTAGTCCGCAGCTATTTCTGTAATCATGTTATTTCCAAATCTCTGGAACTTAATATTTCTGTTTTCAACTGAAAAATGATAAAGAATGTTTTCAAACTAATTTTGAGCCTGCGAGGCCGTGATTGCATATTAGCTGACTAGTAGTGGATCGGGCTGCGCGCCGCAGCAGTACATATGTCGGATCGGACTGCACGCCGCAGTGATATTGTGCTTGGGCTGTAGGAGCCCCTCCGGAGTCTGAACCCCCACAGTGAGCACGGGTCCACCAAATTGGATCGGGCTACGCGCCGTAGCGGTCATATCATGCATTGCATTACATTTAGCTACATCTGCTAGCTGTTATACTGTTTTGCTGGTACTTATTGGTACAGGTACAGTTGATATCGATTCTGTGACAGGGTAGCTGATTATAGCTTTACATAGTGCTTTATTGCGGATTTCTTATCTGCGTTGTCTTACCCTTGTTTATTACCACCGAGTCTGGCAGTACTCATTTTACTCCCTGCACCTTGTGTGCAGATCCAGGTACCTCTCAGCAGTGATCCAGTGGCTGTGCGAGGCGACATTTGTGGATATTCGAGGTAGCTGCAGAGTCCGCAGGACCCGATATTCCTTCTTACTGTCTCTTGATTTTGTATTAACTTTTCTTTCTGTACTTGGTATCTTGTAAACTTTATACACTTATGTTCGGTAGAGGCTCATGACTCTTGACCCTTCGGTCTATGGGAGTTGATGTATTATGGGACTTGGTTCCCCGTTTTCGTTATATGTATCGCTATTGCTTCGTGATTTGATATGCCTAAATGGGCTAAAGAGAGCTTCTAGCTCCGTTATTGTTATTGATTGGTCAGGCTGGCTTAGCAATGTGTTGGGCGCCATCACGACCGGATTTGGGGTCGTGACAAGTTGGTATCAGAGCCTAGGTTTACTAGGCCTCATGAGTCTTGAGCCGGTTAGTAGAGTCTTGTGGATCGGTACGGGGACGCCTGTACTTATCCTCGGGAGGCTGCGAACCTTTAGGAAAACTTCACTTTTCTTGAACTCGGTCGTGCGATCTTGTTGTTCTGAGAACTGAATTTCTATATTCTATTCTCTCGCAGATGGCGAGAACGCGAGTATCAGGACGAGGTGGACGACCTCCATTGCCACCTGTTAGAGGCCGTGGGCGCGGTCGTGCTAGAGTTAGAGGTAGGGCAGCTGAGGCAGTGCCAGTTGACCCGCCTGTTGTACCAGTTCAGGAGCAGCCCCCAGTGGTTGAAGCTCCAGCAGTCCCAGTTCAGGGCCAGACTATATCTATTGCCATTCCTGGTCTTCAGGAGACTCTTGCCTAGATTTTATCAGTGTGTTCCGGTTTGGCTCAGGTAGTTTCAGCTACCGCTACTGTAGCGACATCTCAGTCAGGGGGTGGTCAGCAGACCCCTGCAGCTCGCACACCTGATCCGGTTGTTCAGGGACGTCAGATGCCAGAGGCTGTCCCCGCTCAGGTGGTTGCACCGGTTATTCCTCCAGCTGCACCAGCTCCAGCTCCAGAGCATATGGTTCGGGTTATGCCCGAGGACGAGCAGCGTTGTCTTAAGAGATTTGGTAGACTTCAGCCACCCCATTTCGGTGGCATTGAGGGCGAGGATGCCCGGGGT
The DNA here is from genome assembly GCA_032618575.1 of Nicotiana noctiflora. Taxonomy (NCBI): domain Eukaryota; kingdom Viridiplantae; phylum Streptophyta; class Magnoliopsida; order Solanales; family Solanaceae; genus Nicotiana; species Nicotiana noctiflora. Next base: position 51,833 of record JASVEL010012334.1, read on the forward strand.
TTCTTGGACAAGTGTCAGAGGATGTTGCGGACGGCTGGTATTCTTGAGTCCAATGGAGTTTCATTTACTACCTTTCAGTTCACCGGTCCCGCATTTGATTGGTGGGAAGAGTTTGAGAGGCGTAGGCCTGCAGGAGCAGCACCTCTCACATGGCGGCAGTTCTCTACTCTCTTTCTAGAGAAATATGTACCTCGGTCTCGTCGCGAGGAGCTACGTCGCCAGTTCGAGTGGTTGGTTCAGGGCGACATGTCTGTGACCCAGTATGAGCTCGGATTCACACGGTTGGCTAGGCATGCCACATGGATGATCCCTAATGATAGGGAGAGGATCAAGAGGTTCATTGATGGCCTCAACTACTCTATCCGCATTCTTATGACCGGAGAGAGAGTTTTGTCATCATCATTTGAGCAAGGTTGTTGATATGGCACGCTCCATTGAGGCGGATCGTCGCCGAGAGAGAGGAGCGGGAGGCCAAGAGGCCTCGTGGTTCTGGCAGTTTCAGTGGTGCTCCATCTAGAGGGCATTCCCAGCAGAGCAGAGGTCGCTCATCTAGACCTTCTCATTCGGGCCGCCCAGAGCAGAGCGGAGGTTCTTATGGTCGTGGTCGACAGGGGTTTCAGCAGGGTCAGTCATCACTTAGTGCCCTACCAGCCCAGGGTGCAGCACCTACTTCATCAGCCCAGGGTTCTTCTGCGGCGAGGGGTTCCCTTCAGTCCCCTTCTCCAGCACCAGGTGCATGTTATGAGTGTGGTGAGTTTGGCCACATGAGGAGACAGTGCCCTCGACTCCGTAGGGACAGGACTCAGCAGAGGGATCAGCCCTCATCATCAGCACCATCTCAATCTAATAGAGGTGGAGGTTAGTCTTCTCGTGGTCGCCTCAGGGGCGAGGAGAGATCTGGTGGAGGCCAGACACGTTTCTATACACTTCCTGACAGGCGTGATGCAGTTGCCTCCGATGCAGTGATTACAGGTATCATTTCTGTCTGTCACAGAGATGCCTCTGTTCTATTTGATCCAGGGTCCACATATTCATACGTGTCCTCTTACTTTGCACATCACTTGGGTGCGACTCGTCGTGGTCTTGATTTACCTGTTCATGTATCCACCCCCGTGGGAGATACGATTGTTGTGGATCATGTCTATAGATCCTGTGTTATATCTATTGGGGGTCTGGAGACCCAGGCAGATTTGTTATTGTTGGGTATGGTGGACTTTGATATTATATTGGGTATGGACTGGTTGTCTCCGTACCATACTATATTGGACTGTCATGCTAAGACAGTTACGTTGGCCATTCCTGGTATTTCTCAGATTGAGTGGCGGGGTTCGACCAATTTCGTCCCTAGCCGTGTTATTTCGTTCTTAAAAGCTTAGAAGATGGTTGAAAAAGGGTGCTTATCGTACTTAGCTTTTGTGAGAGATGTGGGAGTCGAGTCTCCTAGCATTGATTCTGTACCTGTTGTGAGGGACTTTCTAGATGTATTTCTCTCAGACCTGCCGGGCATGCCGCCGGACAGGGATATTGATTTTGGCATTGACTTGGTGCCGGGCACTCAGCCTATATTCATTCCTCCTTATCGGATGGCACCAGCTGAGTTGAAAGAACTGAAAGAGCAACTTCAGGAGCTTCTGGATAAGGGTTTCATCCGCCCTAGTGTGTCTCCGTGGGGTGCGCCGGTATTATTTGTTAAAAAGAAAGATGGTTCCATGCGAATGTGTATTGATTATAGGCAATTGAACAAAGTGACAGTGAAGAACAAGTACCCTCTACCGCGCATAGATGATTTGTTTGATCGGTTACAGGGTGCGAGGGTGTTTTCTAAGATCGATCTTCGTTCAGGCTATCATCAGCTGAAGATCAGGGACTCGGATATTATGAAGACTGCATTCAGGACCCGATATGGTCATTATGAGTTTCTCGTGATGTCTTTTGGGCTGACCAACGCCCCAGCAGCATTTATGCATCTGATGAACAGTGTGTTCAGGCCATATTTGGATTCGTTTGTGATTGTGTTCATTGATGACATTCTAGTCTACTCGCGTAGTCAGGAGAAGCATGCTCAGCATTTGAGTATTGTGTTGCAGAGATTGAGAGAGGAGAAGCTATATGCTAAATTCTCCAAGTGCGAGATTTGGCTCGAGTTCGTAGCATTTCTGGGACATGTGGTGTCTCGTGATGGTATTCAGGTTGATCAGAAAAAGATAGAGGCGGTGCGGAGTTGGCCTAGACCGACCTCAGCTACAGAGATCAGGAGTTTTCTTGGCTTGGCGGGGTATTACCGCCGGTTTGTTCAGGGATTTTCATCCATTGCTTCTTCATTGACTAAATTGACCCAGAAGGGTGCACCATTCGTATGGTCGGATGAGTGCGAGGAGAGATTTCAGAAGCTCAAGACAGCTTTGACCACAGCTTCAGTGTTAGTATTGCCATCAGCTTCAGGTTCATATACTGTTTATTGTGATGCCTCGAGAGTGGGGATAGGTTGTGTGTTGATGCAGGAAGGTAAGGTGATTGCTTATGCTTCTCGGCAGTTGAAGCCACATGAGAAGAACTATCCTGTTCATGATTTGGAGCTAGCCGCCATTATTCATGCATTGAAGATTTGGAGGCACTATTTGTACGGTGTGTCTTGTGAGGTGTATACCGACCATCGTAGTCTCCAGCACTTGTTCAAACAGAAAGACCTTAATTTGAGGCAGCGGAGATGGTTGGAGTTGCTGAAGGATTATGACATCACTATATTATATCATCCGGGGAAGGCCAATGTGGTGGCCGATGCTTTGAGCCGGAAGGCGGTCAGTATGGGGAGCTTGGCATATATTCCAGCTGAGGAGAGGCCATTTGCTCATGATGTTCAGGTGCTAGCCAATCGGCTAATGAGGTTAGATATTTCGGAGCCCAGACAGGTATTGGCTTGTGTTGTATCTCGGTCATCTCTATATAATCGTATTCGTGAGCGCCAGTATGATGATTCACATTTGGCTGTCCTTAGGGACAGAGTTCAGCATGATGATGCTAGAGATGTCACCATTGATAGTGACGACGTATTGAGGATGCAGGGCCGGATATGCGTGCCCAATGTTGATGGCCTTCATGAGTTGATTCGGAGGAGGCCCATAGCTCGCGGTATTCTATCCATCCAGGAGCCGCGAAGATGTATCAAGATTTGAAACAACACTATTGGTGGAGAAAGATGAAAATGGACATTGTCGGACATGTAGCACGGTGCCTCAACTGTCAGCAGGTTAAGTACGAGCATCAGAGGCCCGGTGGTGTATTTCAGCGCATTGATATTCCTGGGTGGAAATGGGAGAGGATCACTATGGACTTTGTTACTCGACTCCCTCGGACGGCGAGGAAGTTTGATTCTGTATGGGTGATTGTGGATAGACTGACCAAGTCAGCTCACTTCATTCCAGTTAGTACTACCTACTCATCGGAGCGGTTGGCGGCGATCTTTATTCGAGAGATTGTTTGGTTGCATGGAGTTCCAGTGTCTATCATATCCGACAGGGGTACTCAGTTCACTTCTCAGTTTTGGAGAGCATTTCAGCGAGAGATGGGTACACGGGTTGAGTTGAGTACAGCATTTCACCCCCGGACAGACGGACAGTCTGAGCGCACTATTCAGATCTTGGAGGATATGTTGCGAGCTTGTGTGATTGATTTTGGTGGTTCGTGGGATGAGTTCCTACCACTTGCTGAGTTTGCCTACAACAACAGTTATCAGTCGAGTATTCAGATGGCCCCGTATGAGGCATTTTATGGCAGGCGGTGTAGATCCCCCGTGGGATAGTTTGAGCCTGGTGAGGTTAGATTGATAGGAACTGAGTTAGTCCAGGATGCTCTAGATAGAGCAAAGTTGATCCAGGAGAGGCTTCGTACAACACAGTCTCGTTAGAAGAGTTATGCGGACCGTAGAGTTCGAGAGTTGTCTTTCATGGTTGGTGACAGAGTATTGTTGAAGGTTTCACCTATGAAGGGTGTCATGAGGTTTTGGAAGAAAGGAAAGTTGATTCCCAGGTACATTGGTCCTTTTGAGATACTTAGGAGAGTTGGAGAGGTGGCATATGAGTTAGCATTGCCGCCCAGCTTATCCAGCATCCATCCAGTATTCCATGTGTCTATGCTCCGGAAGTACATTGGAGATCCGTCTCATGTATTAGATTTCAGTACCATTCAGCTTGATGGTGATCTATCCTATGATGTGGAGCCTATTGCCATTTTGGGACGTCAGGTGAGAAAATCGAGGTCTAAGGAGATTGCATCAGTTAAGGTTCAGTGGAGAGGTCGACCCGTGGAGGAGGCCACTTGGGAGATCGAGCGGGAGATGCGGAGCGGATATCCTCACTTGTTTGAGACTTCAGGTATGTTTCTTGACCCGCTCGAGGACGAGCGTTTGCTTAAGAGGGGGAGAATGTGACGACCCGGCCCGTCGTCACGGGAATTACCACCCCGTTATGTTGAAATTGTATGTTTTATGCTTTTATATCAGTGTTAAAGTCTATCGGGTGAGTTAGGAGTGATTTGGATTGGAAATGAGGCATATAGCCTTTGTGAAGGAAACTTGAATAAGGAAAGTCAACCCGGAGTAGACTATTTGGTTAGAGGGCTCGGAATCGGATTCTGATGATTCGGTTAGTTCCGAGAGATGATGTGTGACTTAGGGGAGCAATCGGAATTTAATTTGGAGACTCGGTGTAGAAATAGGCTTGAATTGGCTAAGGTTGAATTTTGGCGAAATCCGAACGGTAGGTGAGATTTTGATCCGGGGGTCGGAATGGAATTCCGACAGTTGCAGTAGCTCCGTTAGGTGATTTTGGATGTGCCTGCAAAATTTCAGGTCATTCGGACATCGTTTGGTCGGGTTTTTGATTGAATGTGTAATTCGGAAAGTTTTAAGGAATTTAGGCTTGAATTCGATGTGAATTATGGATTTTTGATGTTGTTAAATGCGTTTTGAGGATTGGAACAAGTTCGAATAAGGTATTAGGGTGTGTTGGTGTGTTTGGATGAGGTCTTGGGGGCCTCGGGGTGTTTTCGGATGGTTAAACGGAAGAAAATCATGGAAATTGCAGGTTGAAGTATTCTGGTTCTGTCATTTTCGCCCCTGCGGAAATGTGGGCACGGAGGAGAGTCCGCAGGAGCGGACTGAGGAGCGCAGGAGTGCTTGGCATCGCAGAAGCGAAATCCTTTCCGTTGAAGCGGCGTCGCTGGTGCGAGTGGGTGACCGCAGAAGCGGACTTGATGAAAAAGGGGAAAGTCCGCGGAAGCGGATTCTTGACCGCCTGGGCGAGTCCGCAGGAGCGGACTCTGGTGCGCAGAAGCGGGAGTTTTCGCAGAAGCGGGGGTTCAATCGCAGAAGCGGATGCGCGTAAGCGGTCCTTTTCTGGTCGCGGATACGGACTCGTAGGAGCGGAATTTTATCCGCAGAAGCGAAAATCGCAGTGAGTTAAGTGTATCAGAAGTTAGAAAATTTCAGAAACATTTCAGACATTTGGGTCTCGGCTTTAGAGGCGATTTGGGCGATTTTGAAGAGAAATTCAAGGAAATCATCAGGTAATCAACTATGGACTTAAACTATGATTAGTATTGGTAATATTATGCAATTATATCATGAAAATGGAGGAATTTGGGGTAATTTATGGAGGATTTAGCCCTAGGCTTGAACTTTAGAAAATTAAGGTTTTGAATGGGCAAATGAAGTCCGAATTTGGTAAAATTGATATGCTTAGACTCGTATTGAGATGAGGGTTCCGAATATGTGACTTTCGTGATTTTTCGACAAGCGTACCGAAAGTCGGGTTTTGACAACTTTCGGAATTTTGATGTAAATTGAGTTGTATTAATTGGGTGTCGTCCCATTGGCCTAATTTGTTGTATTTTTACTGTATTTGATCAGATTCTACGCGTGCGGAGCTTGATTCTCGTGGCAAGGGCATTGCGGAGTAGTCGTCGCGCCGTGTTGAGGTGAGTAATAGATGTGGGTGATGACCAGCGGGTTCGAAACCCCGGTATACCACTTTGTGACACTGTATAGCGGCGAGACACGTACTCTCTTGTGAGTGCGGGGTCGATTGTGATTGGGGACTATGGCTTAGTCCGACTTGTTGATACTATGTTATGATATTAGGCTATTCATGAGCCGTCGAACCTCCTTCTCGGATGGTTGCATAATATACTGTGATATTGGCTACTCTTGAGCCGTTGAACCCCCTTCTCGGGCGGTTGAGTATACTTGTGGGCCATGAGCCAGTTTTTGGATCCTGCGAGGATCGTTATCATTGTCATATCATATTGACATGCTAGTTTACTACTAGTCCACAGCTATTTCTGTTATCATGTTATTTCCAAATCTCTGGAACTTAATATTTCTGTTTTCAACTGAAAAATGATAAAGAATGTTTTCAAACTACTTTTGAGCCTGCGAGGCCGTGATTGCATATTAGCTGACTAGTAGTGGATCGGGCTGCGCGCCGCAGCAGTACATATGTTGGATCGGACTGCACGCCGCAGTGATATTGTGCTTGGGCTGTAGGAGCCCCTCCGGAGTCTGAAACCCCACAGTGAGCACGGGTACACCAAATTGGATCGGGCTACGCGCCGTAGCGGTCATATCATGCATTGCATTGCATTTAGCTACATCTGCTAGCTGTTATACTGTTTTGCTGGTACTTATTGGTACAGGTACAGTGAAGATTGATTCTATGACAGGGTAGCTGATTATAGCTTTACATAGTGCTTTATTGCGGATTTCTTATCTGCGTTGTCTTACCCTTGTTTATTACCACCGAGTCTGGCAGTACTCATTTTACTCCCTGCACCTTGTGTGCAGATCCAGGTACCTCTCAGCAGTGATCCAGTAGCCTGTGCGAGGCGACATTTGTGGATATTCAAGGTAGCTGCAGAGTCCGCAGGACCCGATGTATTATGGGACTTGGTTCCCCATTTTCGTTATATGTATCGCTATTGCTTCGTGATTTGATATGCCTAAATGGGCTAAAGAGAGCTTCTAGCTCCGTTATTCTTATTGATTGGTCAGGCTGGCTTAGCAATGTGCTGGGCGCCATCACGACCGGATTTGGGGTCGTGACATAATAACACAATAAGGAATATCTCAAAGAATTCAACAATTAACAACAGTTAATAAATTCACAAGGAAAAACAAAGTATAATGGAAACACAAGTAATATCAAATCAAGGAATAGCAAGCAGTTGCACGGCATCACCCTTCGTGCTTTTACTCTCATCCTCGCCAAGTAAGCAAATAAAGTACACGACATCACCCTTCGTGCTTTTACTCTCATCCTCACATCCATAGTATGGCATGATCCTTCGTACATGGTTCCATAATAGGGCACGGCATGATCCTTCGTGCATAATCAATAAAACATGGCACGGCATTAACCTTCGTGCATAAATAATAAAACATGGCACGACATTAACCTTCGTGCATAAATAATAAATCAAGGCACGGCATCACCCTTCGTGCATTATCACTCTTCCTCACCCAAATAACAATCACAGTTAAGGGCAAAGAATAAACAGTAATTCATAAACCGTCGCAACAAGGGCAATCAATAATCATCTTCACAACAAGTCCCGACAAGGGAGAACAATAACAATTCTACAACCTGGCAAAGGTTCAACAATTTATCTACAAATATGTCGCACAATAAACATTATCAATGACTCACGGTCATACTAGACGCCAGTGTATAGATGCTCGTCACCACAACCCATACACCGCACTCGATCACATAACATATAGCACATAATCCTATTCCCTCAAGCTAGGATAGAACAAACACTTACCTCGAATGTTTATGAACAATTCAATCCGTGGAAATGTCTTTTTCTTTCAAATTTGGCTGCAATCCAATCGTATCTATACACAATTGATTTAATATCATCAATACTACTCAACAAACTAATTCTTAAGACCAAATACAACTTTTACAATATTCTGCCCGGAATAGTGAATTTCAACCCCGGGCCCACATGGTCGGAACTCGGGGTTCGGACCAAAATCCGGTTACCATCCCCTCACGAGTTCATGTATATGATTTGTTTCAAAATCGGACCTCAATTCGAGGTCCAATTTCCCAATTTATGAAAAACCCTATATTCTAACAAAAACAAGAAATTCTACCATGAAAACCTTTGATTTCTATTGAAAAACATGTTTAATAACGTTAGGAATTGAAAGAATTAAGTAAAACGTGACTTACAATTGTTTTGAAGAAGAAGGAATCCGTGAAGAATCGCAAATGGGTATTTTTGTTTTGTAAAAAGAGAAGAAATGAACTGAAAATCGTGTTTTATAGGTCTTTGTGTTCGCATTTGCGAACATGGGTTCGCAATTGCGAACCCCGACCAATTTCTGGAGTTTGAAAAATAAGCTAAGGTTGGGAAGTTCGCATTTGCGAACATTTGTTCGCATTTGCGAAGCCAAGGCAAATCTGGGGGCTTCGCATTTGCGAACATATGTTCGCATTTGCGAACCAGGCTGGCCTGGGCAGTGTTCGCATTTGCGAACTAATGTTCGCATTTGCGAACATAGGCAGTAAAGGGCATTGTTCGCATTTGCGAACATAGGCAGGACAAGGGGATGTTCGTATTTGCGAACAATTGTTCGCATTTGCGAACAAGGCTGGGTCATGAGGGGCTTCGCATTTGCGATCAGGGTTCGCATTTGCGAGCCCTGCCTTGATCTGCCTCCTTCGCAATTGCGAGAAATGCTTTGCAATTGCGAAGCCAACAACTGGGTGAAAAACCAGCAGTGCAAAAATTCAGAATTTAATCCAACGGCCTATCAAATCTTTACCCGAGCTCCCCGGGCTCCAAACCAAACATGTACACAACATCAAAAACACATTATGAACTTGTTCGTGCGATCACATCGCCAATATCAAATCGTTTTCATCAAATCAAGCCTCAAATTCATGATTTTCATACTTTTGGTTTTCAAAACTTTCAAACTTGGAACTCAAGGTCCAAAACATTTCAAACGACATCCGAATGTCACCGAACTTTACAGAAATCACATATATAATATTTAAGACTTGTACTAAGCGTCGGAATCAAAATACGAGCCCGATACCAAGGTCAATTAATTCATTTCCTTTAACAATTACATCAAAAACAATTTCATAAAAAAATTCATAACTTGGGCTCTAGGCCTCAGAATTCGACTCCGGACGCATGTCCAAGTCCCATATTTTCCTACGGACCTCTCGGGACCACCCAATCTCGGGTCCGGATCCGTTTACCAAAAATGTTGACCGAAGTCAACCATATCAATATTAATATCATTTTTATCCAAATTTCTCATAGAATTCATATTTTTTATCACAAAATCTTTCCGGCTACATGCTCGGATCGTGCACGTAAATCGAGGCAACCTAGAATGAGGTTTTCAAGGCCTTAAAAGCTCGAAATGATTAATAAAATAAGTGATGACCCTTTGGGTCGTCACAATCTCCACCTCTAAAACAACCGTTCGTCCTCGAACGGACAAATAAAAGAAGTACCTGAGTCAGGAAAAAAGTGTGGGTAGCGGCTCCGCATACAGACTCGGACTCCCAGGTCGATGCCTCAGGAGGCTGACCTCTCCACTGAACACGCACAGAAGGATAACTCTTCGACCTCAACCGTCGAACCTGCCGGTCTAGAATAGCCACCGGCTCCTCCTCGTAAGATAGATCATTGTCGAATTGGACAGTACTGAAGTCTAACACATGTGTGGGATCGCCGTGGTATCTCCGAAGCATAGATATGTGAAACACTGGATGCACGGCTGATAAGCTAGGCGACAAAGCTAATCTGTAAGCCACCTCTCCCACTCTGTCTAGAATCTCAAATGGACCAATATACCTAGGGCTGAGCTTGCCCTTCTTCCCGAACCTCATCACGCCCTTCATAGGCGACACTCGGAGCAATACTTGTTCACCAACCATGAAATCTACATCTCGAACCTTACGATCCGCATAAGTCTTCTGCCTGGACTGAGTTGAACGCAATCTCTCCTGAATAGTCTTGACCTTATCCAAGGACTCCTGAACTAAGTCTGTACCCAACAACCGAGCCTCTCCCGGTTTAAACCATCCAACTGGTGATCGACATCGCCTACCATAAAATGCCTCATACGGAGCCATCTGGATGATAGACTGGTAACTTTTATTGTAGGTGAACTCTGCTAATGGCAGAAACTGGTCCCACGAGCCTCCGAAATCAATAACACAGGCTCGAAGCATGTCTTCTAGAATCTGAATAGTCCTCTCGGACTGGCCATCCGTCTGAGGATGAAATGTTGTACTCAATTGAACCTGGGTGCCTAACTTCTGCTGGACCGCTCTCCAGAACCGCGAGGTAAACTGCGTACCCCGATCAGAGATAATAGATACTAGAACTCCATGGAGACGAACAATCTCTCTAATGTAAACCTCCGCTAACCTCTTCGACGAGTAGGAGACAGATACTGGAATAAAGTGTGCTGATTTGGTCAGCCTATCAACAATGACCCAAATAGTATCAAATTTCCTCCGAGTCAAAGGAAGTCCAGTAATGAAGTCCATAGTGATCCGCTCCCATTTCCACTCGGGAATTTCAATCCTCTGGAATACACCACCAGGTCTCTGGTGCTCATATTTCACATGTTGACAATTTAGACACCGAGCGACATACGCAACGATATCTTTCTTCATCCTGCGCCACCAATAGTGTTGCCGTAAATCCTGGTACATCTTCGCGGCGCCTGTGTGAATAGAATACCGCGAACTGTGGGCCTCTGCTAAGATCAACTCTCGAATCCCTTCGACATTTGGCACACAAACTCGACCCTGCAATTTTAATACCCCATCATCATCTAGATTTACCTGTGTGGCACCTCCCCGCTGTACTGTATCTCTCAACTCACGCAAATGAGGATCATCAAATTGCCTCTCACGGATACGCTCTAATAAAGAAAAATGAGCGACCGTGCAGGCTAACACCCTGCTAGGCTCAGAAATGTCTAATCTCACGAACCGGTTGGCTAAGGCCTAGACATCTAGAGCTAATGGTCTCTGACTTACCGGAATGTATGCAAAACTACCCATGCTAGCATACTTTCTACTCAATGCATCGGCCACCACATTGGCCTTACCTGGGTGATATAAGATAGTAACATCATAGTCTTTTAGCAACTCTAACCATCTCCGCTGTCGTAGATTCCACTCCGTTTGCTTGAACAAGTACTGTAGGCTTTTGTGATCAATGTACACCTCACATGTCACACCATATAGATAATGCCTCCGGATCTTTAAGGCATGAACCATTGCTGCCAACTGAAGATCATGAACTGGATAATTATTCTCATGTATTTTTAGCTGTCTCGAAGCATAAGAAATAACCTTACCATCCTGCATCAATACCGCTCCAAGCCCTGTACGAGAGGTATCACAATAAACTGTATAAGGCCCTGCACCTGTAGGTAGTATCAACACTTGTGCGGTAGTCAAGGCTGTCTTGAGCTTCTGAAAGCTCGCCTCACACTCCTCTGACCACTGGGACTGGACACCCTTCTGGGTCAACCTGGTCATCGGGGCTGCAATAGAATAAAACCCCTCTACAAATCGACGGTAGTAACCTGCTAATCCCAAGAAACTCCGGATCTCAGTCACTGAAGCTGGTCGAGGCCAATTCTGGACTACCTCAATCTTCTTTGGGTCTACCTGAATACCTTCCACTAATACAATGTGACCCAGAAATGCTACCGAACTCAGCCAGAACTCACATTTAGAAAATTTGGCATATAGCTGGTTATCTTTCAGAGTCTGAAGAACCACTCTGAGGTGCTGCTCGTGCTCTTCCTGGCTGCGGGAGTACACCGGGATGTCATCTATAAAGACTATCACGAACAGATCTAAGTAAGGCCTGAATACCCGATTCATCAACTCCATGAATGCTGCTGGGGCATTGGTCAACCCGAAGGACATGACCAAGAACTCATAATGCCCATATCTAGAGCGAAAGGCCGTCTTAGGAATGTCAGCCGCCCTGATCTTCAGCTGATGGTAGCCTGACCTCAAGTCTATCTTAGAGAATACCCTCGCTCCCTGGAGCTGGTCAAACAAATCATCAATCCTCGGCAGTGGATACTTATTCTTTATTGTCACTTTGTTTAATTTTCGGTAATCAATACACATCCGCATCGAGCCATCTTTCTTCTTTACAAATAATACAGGTGCTCCCCAGGGGGAAACACTGGGCCTGATAAAGCCCTTCTCAAGAAGGTCTTGCAACTGATCTTTCAACTCTTTTAGCTCCGGCGGGGCCATACGATAGGGTGGAATAGAGATGGGCCGAGTGCCCGGTGCCAGATCAATACAGAAATCAATATCCCTGTCGGGTGGCATGCCCGGCAGGTCTGAAGAAAAAACCTCAGGAAACTCCCGTGCAATAGGGACTGACTCAATGGAAGGAACCTCTGCGCTGGAATCACGAACATAAGCCAGATAAGCTAGACACCCCTTCTCGACCATGCGTCGAGCCTTAACATAGGAAATAACAGTGCGAATGGAGTGGCTTGAGGTACCTTTCCACTCTAGTTGGGGTGATTCTGGCAAGGCTAAGGTCACAGTCTTAGCATGACAATCTAGAATAACATGGTATGGGGACAACCAGTCCATCCCCAATATGACATCAAAATCTACCATATCCAAAAGCAACATATCAACACGGGTCTCAAGACCCCCAAATATAACTACGCACGAACGGTGCACCCGATCGACTACAATGGAGTCACCCACTGGTGTAGCCACATAAACTGGAATATCCAGAGCATAGCTCGGCACGGCCAAAGACGGTGCAAAGTAGGAAGACACATAGGAATATGTAGATCCAGGGTGAAATAATACTGAAGCACCTCTGCCACACACAAGAATAGTACCTGTAATCACGGCATCTGATGCCTCTGCCTCTGGCCTGGCTGGTAAAGCATAGAATCGGGGATCTGCACCTCCCTTCTGAGCTGCATCTCTAGGACGACCATCAACTGGCTGACCTCTACCTCTGGCTGGACGGTCTCTACCTCTACGGTCTCGACCTCCACCTCTATAATCTCTACCCCCGCCTCTGGCTGGCCTGGGCAGGCTGAGGGTCAGCTGGGGCCTGAATCATAGGACGAGGACCTCGCTGCTGAGAGTTGCCCGCTGCTAAAGGGCAATACCTGATAAAATGACTTGGGTCACCACAACCGTAGCAACTCTTGGACTGATAGGGCTGCTGGCCCTGACGACCTGAATCGCCTCCACGAACACTCTGAAGTGGCTGAGCATTAATAGGAGGCTGATCTGAATAATGCCCACGAAAACCGCGATCACCTGGTCCACCCTGTGAAGCCTGAAGGGTGGAATGAAAAGGCCCGGAGGATTGGCCTCTATCAAAGGATTCTCTGCCACCAGAGGAAGAACCACCAAACCTGCCTGAATGACGAGGCCTCTTATCCTGAAGAATAACCGCCTCCCCTAGCAAGAGCCATCTCAACTCTGCGTGCTACATTTGCTGCCTCCTAAAATGATATGTCACTCCCCACGCCCATAGCCATCTGGAGTCTAATTGGCTGATTAAGCCCATCTATAAACCTGCGGACCCTCTCCCGCTCTGTGGTAAGTATCACCACTACATGACGAGCCAAATCGACAAATCTCGTCTCATACTGTGTAACCGTCATAGTGCCCTGATGGAGGCGCTCAAACTGCCTCCGAAGTACATCCCGCTGAGTAGCAGGGAGAAACTTCTCCATAAATAGTTCCGCAAACTGGTCCCATGATAAAGCTGGGGACCCTGCTGGTCGAGTCAAGCAATAATCTCTCCACCAAGTCCTGGCGGATCCTGCAAGTCTGAATGTACCGAAGTCAACTCCATTTGACTCCACGATCCCCATAGTCTTGAGAATCTCATGGCAGCTGAATAAGAAGTCCTGAGGATCCTCTGATGTGGCTCCACTGAATGTAGTGGTAAATAGCTTGGAGAACCGATCAAGCCTCCATAACGAATCAGAAGTCATGGCCGCTCCATCACCGGCATAAGCTGTGGTACCTGACTGAGTGGCCACAGCTGGCTGAATTACTGGTGCCTGAGGCCGAGGAGCTACTGGCTCCGGAGTACGAGCAATAGGAGTCTGGGCCCCTCCTCCAGCCTGAGAAGCGGCTGGTGCAACTGATAATAAACCCGCTCTGGCGATGCTGTCCATAAATCCCGCTATTCTGACCAAAGCATCCCGGAGATCCGGGGTAAATAAAGCCTCTCCTGGGACCTGAGCTGGGCCCACTGGAGCGGCTGGGACTAGAACCTCCTCGTCAATCTCAAAATGAGGCTCCACCTCTGGGGTAGCTGCCTGGGGCTGAGCTCTACCCCTACCACGGCCTCTGATACGGCCTTGGCCCCTGCCCCTCACGGGAGCTGCCTGGGGCTCGGGCTGCTGGTCAGCGGATGAAGAAGCGCGTGTCACAGAATAGAAATTCAATCAGTAATTGAGGAACAAGTCGCACGACAAGAAAGAACAAATGAGAGACTCTTTCCTAACTCAATAGACTCTGGAGGACAAGTACGGACGTCTCCGTACCTACCTCTCAAACTCTACTAAGCTTGTTCGTGAGTGGTGAGACCTATGTAACCTAGAGCTCTGATACCAACTTGTCACGACCCGGAATTTTCCCCCAACATCAGGATCGTGATGGCGCCTACTCGTGGTAGCTAGGCAAGCCACTGTATTCATACTATCATGTTTTTAACACAATTTTAATTAAATAAATGTGGAATACTTTATCGAAATAGAAATAACTAATTACAAGATGAAAATCATACCGAAATCCTCTACCCAAGACGTGGAGTCACCAACTCACGAACTACTACTGAATACTACACATAAGAGTTTGAAAGAAATATAACATAATTCTGTTTGTCTCGGAACAAAGAGACTACAGCTAGTAACATAAATAAAGAGAGAGACGCCGGGCCTGCGGACGTCCGCAAGCTACCTCGGTCTCAAATGTGATCAACTCCCACACAATCGAATTACTGCTGTTGCTCCTGATCGTAACCTGGACCTGTGCAAAAACGCACAGAAGTGTAGTATCAGCACAACCGACCCCATGTGCTGGTAAGTGCCTGGCCTATCCCGGCGAAGTAGTGACAAGCCTAGGACCGGACACCCACATAAACCTGTGCAATTCAATATATATGTATACCACAGAATAACAAGAAATAAACAGGTAATAACACAAAATTAACAACAGTTAATAAATTCACAAGGAAAAACAAAGTATAATGGAAACACAAGTAATATCAAATCAAGGAATAGCAAGCAGTTGCACGGCATCACCCTTCGTGCTTTTACTCTCATCCTCACCAAGTAAGCAAATAAAGTACACGGCATCACCCTTCGTGCTTTTACTCTCATCCTCACATCCATAGTACGGCATGATCCTTCGTACATGGTTCAATAATAGGGCACGACATGATCCTTCGTGCATAATCAATAAAACATGGCACGGCATTAACCTTCGTGCATAAATAATAAAACATGGCACGACATTAACCTTCGTGCATAAATAATAAATCAAGGCACGGCATCACCCTTCGTGCATTATCACTCTTCCTTACCTAAATAACAATCATAGTTAAGGGCAAAGAATAAACAGTAATTCATAAACCGTCCCAACAAGGGCAATCAATAATCATCTTCACAACAAGTCCCGACAAGGGAGATCAATAACAATTCTACAACCTGGCAAAGGGTCAACAATTTATCTACAAATATGTCTCACAATAAACATTATCAACGACTCACGGTCATACTAGACGCCAATGTATGGATGCTCGTCACCACAACCCATACACCGCACTCGATCACATAACATATAGCACATAATCCTATTCCCTCAAGCTAGGATAGAACAAACACTTACCTCGAATGTTTATGAACAATTCAATCCGTGGAAATGTCTTTTTCTTTCAAATTTGGCTCCAATCCAATCGTATCTATACACAATTGATTTAATATCATCAATACTACTCAACAAACTAATTCTTAAGACCAATTACAACTTTTACAACATTCTGCCCGAAATAGTGAATTTCAACCCCAGGCCCACATGGTCGGAACTCGGGGTTCGGACCAAAATCCGGTTACCCATCCCCTCACAAGTTCATGTATATGATTTGTTTCAAAATCGGACCTCAATTCGAGGTCCAATTTCCCAATTTATGAAAAACCCTATATTCTAACAAAAACAAGAAATTCTACCATGAAAACCTTTGATTTCTATTGAAAAATATGTTTAATGATGTTAGGAATTGAAAGAATTAAGTAAAAAGTGACTTACAATTGTTTTGAAGAAGAAGGAATCCGTGAAGAATCGCAAATGGGTGTTTTTGTTTTGTAAAAAGTGAAGAAATGAACTGAAAATCGTGTTTTACAGGTCTCCGTGTTCGCATTTGCGAACATGGGTTCGCAATTGCGAACCCCGACCAATTTCTGGAGTTTGAAAAATAAGCTAAGGCTGGGAAGTTCGCATTTGCGAACATTTGTTCGCATTTGCGAAGCCAAGGCAAATCTGGGGGCTTCGCATTTGCGAACATATGTTCGCATTTGCGAACCAGGATGGAAAGGGCAGTGTTCGCATTTGAAAACACAGGCAGTAAAGGGCATTGTTCACATTTGCGAACATAGGCAGGACAAAGGGATGTTCGCATTTGCGAACAATTTTTCGCATTTGCGAACAAGGCTGGGTCATGAGGGGCTTCGCATTTGCGACCAGGGTTCACATTTGCGAGCCCTGCCTTGATCTGCCCCCTTCGCAATTGCGAGAAATGCTTCGCAATTGCGAAGCCAACAGCTGGGTGAAAAACCAGCAGTGCAAAAATTCAGAATTTAATCCAACGGCCTATCAAATCTTTACCCGAGCTCCCCGGGCTCCAAACCAAACATGTACACAACATCAAAAACACATTATGAACTTGTTCGTGCGATCCCATCGCCAATATCACATCGTTTTCATCAAATCAAGCCTCAAATTCATGATTTTCATACTTTTGGTTTTCAAAACTTTCAAACTTGGAACCTGAAGGTCCAAAACATCTCAAACGACATCCGAATGTCACCAAACTTTACAGAAATCACATATATAATATTTAAGACTTGTACCGGGCGTCGGAACCAAAATACGAGCCCGATACCAAGGTCAATTAATTCATTTCCTTTAACAATTACATCAAAAACAATTTCATAGAAAAATTCATAACTTGGGCTCTAGGCCTCGGAATTCGACTCCGGATGCATGTCCAAGTCCCATATTTTCCTACGGACCTCTCGGGACCATCCAATCTCGGGTCCGGATCCGTTTACCAAAAATGTTGATCGAAGTCAACCATATCAATATTAATATCATTTTTATCCAAATTTCTCATAGAATTCATATTTTCTATCACAAAATCTTTCCGGCTACATGCTCGGATCGTGCACGTAAATCGAGGCAACATAGAATGAGGTTTTCAAGGCCTCAGAAGCTCGAAATGATTAATAAAATAAGTGATGACCCTTTGGGTCGTCACATTTCACCTCTACATGTCTTGATTGAAATTTGTTGCTCTTCTTGATATATTTCTGCTGTTAAATGGGCTTTTACGTTTAAACTAAAGACAAATACCCTTCTATATTCATAATACCCGCCCTAACTACTCGCCTTTAAATTGAAAATTTATAAATGTTATATCTCATATAATTAATCGCTTTTAATTGGAAGAAAGATAGGTATCTCATAATTAATTGATATTTCTTAAATGGTAATTATTTGATTCATGTTAACTTCCCTACTATTGAATACTCTTTGATTGTAAGTTTACCTGTAACCTTGTGCAATTATATTATATGTCCAACTGTTGTGGTATCAGTGTAGTTGTTATGTGTTTGTTACGCCTCGATTGTCATTGAGGTTATTGTGTCTTTCCTTGGTGTTCCGTGACTTTATTAGTTATTGTTGAATCCCTTGTAGGGATGTTATTATTTCTGCTGTTGATTTTCCCTTGCTCGGATACTATTGTTACTGTGTGGTTGTTGGTACCATGATGCACGAGGTCTCTACCGTGCGGTTATTGTTGGGGATTTACACGAGGTCTTTGCCATGTTGTTGTTGCTATTGATGTCTTTGCACATGCGGCGTAATAAGGCAGGATATGTTATATATTTATGTGTGGGTTGCGCATGTGGCGGAATAAGGTGGGAATATTGTGATGCACGTGTGGCGAAATAAGGCGGTGTTGCTATGTTGTTATTGATTGCACACGTGGCGAAATAAGGAGGGATATGTCGGGGGCTGATTATGAAGGACTACGGGTTCAATTCCCGGGAGTACCTCTGTTGTTATTACGAAGGACTACGGGTTCAATTCCCGGGAGTTCCTCTGTTGTTATTATGAAGGACTATGGGTTCAATTCCCGGGAGTTCCTCTATTGTTATTATGAAGGACTGTGGGTTCAATTCCCGTGAGATCCTCTATTATTGGTATGCCGGGCTACGGGTTCGATTCCCGAAAGTTCCCTATAAACTCAATGTGATATGACTGATAGTTTTATTGTTTCTATCCAGGGTGAATGAGCCGGGTGCTAATTGTTCCCATTTCTTATACTTACTAGTTGGCAGTATTCCTGTTAGATACACTTGCACAAGCATACACGTAGCTGGACCCTTCTATTTAAGATGAATCCCTTCAGATTTGACTGAGGGTAGAGATATGACATTGTTTATCTATTGTATATGTGAAAGTGACTCTAGTTGACTAGATAGTTGCCAGCATTGTCGTTTTATTGATGGGGCACGAGATGCTAAGTGTTAGATTTCATATTCTGGGTATTTCCATGAGTTGTGGCTAATCTGAGAGTTGTGGTAGGATTGAGGAAAAAGTTGGAAAGGATTTATGTAAGAATCATTTCAGAATAGCGACTTAGCGATTTGTTTGGTCTCGTTATGTTGTGATCTCAGGACTTGGGTTGTGATTTCTACTGTCATTTTTGTATTAACATTTATTGTATCTTGATTTTTCTTATTGTCCTTTATCCTTGTTGTAAATTGTTGTGTTCTTATTTATTCGGATAGTCCTTACATATTCACATAGAATCTCTATCTTATCTGTTATATTGTTTATTGACTGGTAGGTGTCATGACTGTTCCTCATCACTACCCCATCGAGGTTAGTCTTGATACTTACTGGGCACCGCCGTGGTGTGCTCATACTACTCTTCTGCATATTTTTGTTGTGCAGATACAGGTACTTTTGTTCAGTTCTGTCAGCGTTGGAAGGAGGCATACCAGTAGAGACTTCAAGGTATATCTGCTACGTCCGCAGACCGAGGAGTCCCTTTTCTAGTTTTCTGTAAAAAAAAAGTGTAGTGTTTCATTATTTCTTCTTATATAGATATTCTTGAGTTAGAGCCTCTTATGTATCCTCTTAGCTTGTGATTTGTGAGTTTCCGGGTTTTGGGAATTGTTGTCGGTTTTGAGTTTGTTATGCTACGTGCCAAGCGGTACCTTAAGCACCATTTTATTTCTCCAATTTAGTTTGTTTTGCTTGCTTCTGCAAATTTTGGTTATCTTCCGTGTTGTTAGGTTTACCTAGTCGTAGGGACTAGGTGCCATCACGACATGTTCATGGAGGGTGAACTAGGGTTGTGACAAGTTGGTATCAGAGCTCTAGGTTCATAGGAGTCACAGATCACAAGCCGGTTTATTAGTGTCTCGTGGATCGGTACGGAGACGTCTGTAATTATCTGCGAGAGGCTATGTAACTATTAGGAAAAATTTCACTTTATTTGATTTCTCTGTCGTGCGAGATTTTGACATCCACAATCCTAAACCCCTTTCTTCTACTCTCTCAGAGATGGTGAGGACACGTACTATCCGAGGTGATCAGGCATCCGCGCCCGTTGCTGCAGCCGCCAGATGTCGGGGTCGAGGTAGAGTTCGAGGACGTGCACGTGGTGCAGCAAGGGCACCTGCGCGAACTACCGCAGATACACCACCAGCAGATCCAGCTAGAGTCCAAGCACCCGACACGCCTACTATTACTACTACCCCAGCCGTTCAGGAGACTTTGGCACAGTTCATGAGTATCTACACCGCCTTGGCTCAGGCCGGATTACTTCCCCCTGCTGCAGCCACACCCCAAGCCGGGGGAGGAGCACAAACTCCAGCCGCCTGCACTCCTGAGCAGAGAGCGCACGTTGAGCACGTTCCCGAGATTATTCCTGCACTGCCAGTGGCACCAGTTCAGCCCGAGGGCATGGTAGCGGTTTCCGAGCAGGAGTAGGTGAGACTAGAGAGGTTCAAGAAGTATGGCCCTCCGGTATTCAGTTGATTAGCATCAGATGATGCATTGGGTTTCCTTGATGAGTGTTACCATATTCTCCGTACTATGGGTATCTCGGGATCGAGCGGGGTTTCTTTCACTACTTTCCACCTTCGAGGGGCCGCCAATGATTGGTGGCGCACCTATGAGTTAGACAGTCCAGACGAGGCAGCTTTATTGACATGGACTCAGTTTTCAGATATGTTTCTGAGAGGGTTTGTCCCTCAGAGCCTCAGGGATGCATGGCGCGTGGAGTTTGAGCATTTACGCCAGGGTGCCATGACCGTTTCGGAGTATGCTATCCGTTACACCAGTTTGGCTAGACATGCCTCAGCCTTGGTTTCCACTGTTCATGAGAAGGTTCGCCGGTTCATCGAGGGACTTATTCCTAGAATTAGGTCCAGCATGGCCCGAGGGTTGGAAATGGACATTCCATATCAGCAGGTTGTGAACATTGCCAGGAGGATAGAGACTATGTATGCTAGAGAGAGAGGGGGCAGGCAGAGTCATGAGAGAGAGAGTAGACGAGATCACGAGGGAGAGTTGGAGGAAGCGAGGAGGCCTCGTAAGTAGGTGAGATATACTGGTCCTTATTATGGGGGTAGGATACTGTCACGCCCCAAATCGAGGGACATGACCGGCGCCTGACCGGGTTGCCCCAGTCAAGCGGACCTGGGTGCCTTTCATTTCCACGTGTTACCCCGGATATTGCGGCTTAAGAGTTATCATGCTAAACACATCTAGTCCGTCACGAGTGTTCATCCTCTTTCAATCTATTCTAAACCTTTCATTCCCATCTTGATTTGCGGATAGTGCATAATTAATAGCTTTATTGTTCCACACATTTGTCTGCCTCCTGTGAACTTGAAAAATCATTATGTCTTGTTTAATCATTTTACAGTACCACAACCTCACCAACTATAACCTTGCTTCCCATTGTGTGTAGACATGAACTATCTCTAGACCCCTTTAGTCGATATTCAGTGTCACCCATGTCGGTTGCATTGCGGTTAATCCCTTATAACTTTTATTAACACTTGTGCCCTAAGTGAGTCCACCATTCTGATGCAAAAATTGTTTTAAATAACCATGACCATCTCAATTTAAAGGTTTTCTCCCCGTTTCTTCTCACCTCATTCTTCCTAGTTAGTGAATAGCCACGCACTCTTCCATATATTACGTGGTCTCTTACCTTAGGTATTCCATCCGGCTCACCTTTTAACTCTTATTGGGATATATGTAGCAAGGAGTGTTCGTCTGAACATCACTTAACACTTATCTATTTGTAAGGCTCTTTAGAGGCTCTCTATCAAGCCCCAATTACCATCTTGGGTTGTTGTGGCAACACATTCATTTCTCCCACTCGTTTTGGCTTTCTTAGTATCCGGAAACTTTGTTTAAATCACAAATCTATGATTAGCCCATTCTAGGAACTCACAATCTTTCACATTTGACATATGGTACTTCCTTGGTCCCATTTCTCCTGACCTTATGACAAGTAAAAGTCTCTTTAAAAACATACTCTTATTTTCTAGAATCGTTGACCCTATTAGTCACATTGCCATGCGTGAAGAATTTACATTCCTTAATCTCTTTTCTAGACCACACATGTCTTCACCAAAATATTCAAATATCATAGCTACATGGTCTCGCTCTTGTTTCATTGTATTTAAGTAGCCTCACGATGGTCCTCCCTCTCCCACATGGGGAAAATGTCCTGGATCTTGACACAAGTCTTGAGTTTAGAAACTTTAGGGACATATGCCTCATATATCTATCCCTCTTATATGTATACTCGACTATTAGGAAAGTTTAAGTCACCATAGTAATGATCTCATAAGTTCCCTTCTCCTATTCGGCCATGCAGGTATGGGATTCCAAGTCCCCACGTATATCCTTTATGTACATTTCTAGGTCCTTATAAAGTTCGTGAGACAAGGGTCTTCTCGGCTAGGGTCCAATTGAGTCTCATTTCGTAACTTTTTACCTCATGTGAGACACTTACACTCTCACCATTAATCTCCTAGTCTTTCTCTCATATATCACGTGCTTATATAACCAATATTCTTTCACACCTTACGATCAATTATATACTTCTTGCACTAACCACGCGTGCTATTTAAGCTTACATATCAATCATCAAATCAA
The DNA here is from genome assembly GCA_032618575.1 of Nicotiana noctiflora. Classification (NCBI taxonomy): domain Eukaryota; kingdom Viridiplantae; phylum Streptophyta; class Magnoliopsida; order Solanales; family Solanaceae; genus Nicotiana; species Nicotiana noctiflora. The sequence goes on from JASVEL010012334.1 coordinate 74,371, forward strand.
TGCCTCTTCGTGCGGGTAATCACTTCTAATCCTTTCCCCAAATAAAGTATACTTGTAGTACTATGTACTTATACTATATATATTCATACAGTTTATTCAACAAGATACATGTGCAATCTCCATAATACCCATGTCTTTTCCCATTGGTCATGACATATGACAACACTACATGAAATAGATGAAAGAGCATTTAAACTTACCTTGAATCTCAACGCACGGGTTACAAAACAATCTTATAGTCAAGCTTTATCGCACGATTTGGAGTGTTGAAGAAGGGTAATATTCCTAAATGTCCGTGCAGCCCCTTACTTATATGATGTGGTCGACAACACACCTATAAGAAGGGCACTACTAGACACGGCTCCGAGACATCCTAGGACACTTTAAAACCTTAGGCTCTGATACCAAGTTTGTCACGCCCCAAATCGAGGGACATGACCGGCGCCTGACCGGGTAGCCCCAGTCAAGCGGACCTGGGTGCCTTTCATTCCCACGCGTTACCCCTGTGTTGATTGTTTCTCATTAACCAAATATTTTACCAATTATGAACTTGTTAGTGAAATCAGTCATTATTGGTAAAATATTTGGTTAATGAGAAACAATCAACACAGGGGCAACGCGTGGGAATGAAAGGCACCCAGGTCCGCTTGACTGGGGCAACCCGGTCAGGCGCCGGTCATGTCCCTCGATTTGGGGCGTGACAGATACATCATGGTAAAGGTTTTGTGGGTCAGCCAGTTCAGTTCGCGCTTCAGGCTTCGCCTGGTGACTCAGGTGTTCATGGGTCTCGAACGACCCATACCGCTTAGTTCCCACCGCCTCATCAGCAGAGAGGATGCTTTGAGTGTGGAGATACAAGCCACATGGTGAGAGATTGTCCGAGACTTCGGACTGATGTGATGCAGCGAGGTATTCAAACAGGGAGAGGGCACCCAAGAGAGGGAGGCCCAGCTCGTTGATGTGTTTCATATAGTAGGCTTGAGGCCGGTGTGCCAACTAATGTCACCCAGGTACGAATTCAGTTGTTATAGAAAGGCACTATCTGTAGCTCGTCAGAATTTTACTTATTAGGATGAGTTCCTTATTTGTTGTTTCATTTATGAGAGTGCTTCATGATTTTCACTATGTCTATGTGGTTATCCTATTGGGAGATTTAGTGAGTGATAGTTGTGTCTATCGTCTGTTCTAGCCATTGTCGAGAGTTATTGGGCTAGTTGTTATTTTCCAGTTGTCTGATTCTGGTAGGCCTGATGTGATTTCTGAGCATTCTTGGCTACGAGCTTTGATTCTTATGCTCCACCGGTGTGGGGGCTAGTCTATGTGTGAATCGTAGATGGAAGTGATCTAGTAAGTGTTTCTAGATGGGTTGATGTGTACCCTACTTGTGATCTAATATCGAGGGCGAGACCCTCGTTATTTCTCATGATTTGATATGTTGAGACCGGGCTGTGTACCGTGGTAAAAGTTACACCAGTATAAGATTTTGTGAGACCATTATATGTTTTTATTCCTTCTTGTTAGATGTCTTATAGAATTGTATTTTAGAAGAATTTTGTGCTAGTTTAACTGTTTGTTAGTTCTCTTATGTGTTCCGTTTCTCATATTCATTCATTTTCGTTCTATGCTCCTTGAGTTTTAGTTTGTGGGGTGTACTCATTGGTATGGGTTGAGATTTAGTTAATCGCGTGTTTTGCGATATGATTCTCGTGGTTGTTGTATCGTCACCAGTGGTATGGGTGACTGAAAAGAGTTCCTATTGAATATGAGGCTTATGGCCGATACAGATTTGATCTTAGGCATTTTATTGCTATCAGAGATGTTATTGCGGAATTATATGTGGTGTGTCATGTTGCGTGGCTGTACCTTGTGTGTGTTGGCTTGTGTTGAATTAGCTAGGTGAGACTGATACCAGGTATGGACTTGGAAGTCTTTTGGAAATGGATGAAGGATGAATCTGGTTTCAAGGCTTAATGGTATTGCTACAAAAGTTAAATTTCAGTTGAGATGGTGTCATCAGGCTTGAGTAGATTGGGGTGACGTGGGATCACCCGCGGGTGTACGTTGGAAGTGCACATTCAGTGATTAAAGACTTCAGGTTTGTTCTTTATGCTCGTTCGAGGACGAACAAATGTTTAAGTGTGGGAGGATGTAACGACCCGACCGGTCGTTTTTAGAATTTAAGCCCCGATCCCCCGTTAACTGCTTCCCATAAGTTCATTTATGCTATTTTGGTTTGCCGAGATGTTCGGTGTTAGGATTCAGAGTGTTTTGGGACACTTAGCCCTTAGATGGGAGCTTAAGAGTTGAAAGATGGTCCGTATTTGGAACAGTGTGAAAACGACCTCGGAATAGAAATCTGATGGTTCCGTTAGCTCTGTTAGGTGATTTTGGGGTTTGGAGCGTGTTTGGAATGAATTTTGGGGGTTCGTAGCTTAATTAGGCTTGAAATGCCGAAGTTTGAATTTTTGAAGTTTCTGGTCTGATTGTGAGATTTTGATTCCGAGGGTTGGAATTTAATTCTGAAAGTTTCTGTAGCTCCGTTATGTCATTTTGGACTTGTCTACAAAATTTGGCATCATTCCGAGTTGAAATGATAAGGTTTCGGCATGAGGTTAATTATTTGAAGATTTGGAAGTTCATAAGCTTGATTTTGATTCAATTCGTTGTTTTTATATTGTGTTATATGATTTAAAGCTTTGAGCGAGTCCGTGTTAGGTTATATGACTTGTGTGTGTGATTAGACGGGGTCCCGGGAGTCTCGGGTGAGTTTTGGATAGGTTTAGGCTATGTTGCGCTTGTTTTGGATACTTTGTCATCGTTTCTTCAAGCAAAAATGATATCATATTAAGCAAATGATATCCAAATTTAGCTTTTTTTTGAACCATTAGATCCGTATCAAAATTTTGGAGCTATAGGAAAAAGAATCATCGAATTTGGACATCGTATGAGGAAGTTATGCTCATTTTCGTGTCAGGAAAAATTGCTGGTTTCTGCTATGTTCGCAAATGCGAACTTATTGTCGCATTTGCGATGCCCTGTTCGCAAATGCGAACTTTTTGTCGCAAATGCGAACTCTGCCAGCCTTTTTTGTTCGCAATATCTAAGGGTTCGCAATTGCGAACCCTGGGTCGCAAATGCGACATCTGAGGCCTGTTAAATGAGGTTTTTGACGGGATTTTCACCCATTTTTCAATTTTCTCAAAACCTAAACCTCCATAGACAATTTTCCAAAGACCCAAACTTCTGCAAATCATTGGGTAAGTGTCTCTAATCCTTTTACAATTATATTTTGTGATTATATCTTTGATTTAACATCAAATTCATGAGAATCTAAAGGAAAATTTGGGGAAAATTATGAAATCTTTCAAAAATACAAAATGATGATTTGAATGACCAAATGGTATCTTAATTAGATAATTTTTGTATGGGTGAACTCGTAGCGGAATGGGTTTTCAGTTTTTGTAATTTTTTTTGGGTTCCGAGGTGTTGGCCCGAGGAGTTGACTTTTGTTGACTTTTTGCAAATTGTGTAAGAATCATAGTTTTGTTAATTGAAATGTTTTCTCTTGCATTGTTTGATGTATTCAAGTTATTTTTGGCTAGATTGAGCCAAGCATTGATGAATTGGTAAAGGAAAAGCTAAATTGAGTATTGAATTGGCCGGATTGAGGTAAGTATTTTGCCTAACCTTGTGTGGGGGACCTCCCCTTAGGATTTGAGTCTTCTCTATTGATTGTAGTCCGTGTACGCGAGGTGACGAGTGCGTGCTCGGATTTAATTGTGGTAAATTGTCCCTTTTAGGTTCTTAGACTTGTGAAATTCACCGAGTAGGAAGATAATATTGATACGATTAAGTCCCCTGTTATTAGTTTCACCTCTACATGTCTTGATTGAAATTTGTTGCCCTTCTTGATTTATTTCTGCTGTTAAATGGGCTTTTAAGCGTTTAAACTAAAGACAAATACCCTTCTATATTCATAATACCCGCCCTAACTACTCGCCTTTAAATTGAAAATTTATAAATGTTATATCTCATATAATTAATCGGTTTTAATTGGAAGAAACATAGGTATCTCATAATTAATTGATATTTCTTAAATGGTAATTGTTTGATTCATGTTAACTTCCTTACTATTGAATACTCTTTGATTGTAAGTTTACCTGTAACCTTGTGCAATTATATTATATGTCCAACTGTTGTGGTATCAGTGTAGTTGTTATGTGTTTGTTACGCCTCGATTGTCATTGAGGTTATTGTGTTTTTCCTTGGTGTTCCGCGACTTTATTAGTTATTGTTGAATCCCTTGTAGGGATGTTATTATTTCTGCTGTAGATTTTCCCTTGCTCGGATACTATTGTTACTGTGTGGTTGTTGGTACCATGATGCACGAGGTCTCTACCGTGCGGCTATTGTTGGGGATTTACACGAGGTCTTTGCCTTGTTGTTGTTGCTATTGATGTCTTTCCACATGCGGCGTAATAAGGCAGGATATGTTATATATTTATGTGTGGGTTGCGCATGTGGCAGAATAAGGTGGGAATATTGTGATGCACGTGTGGCGAGATAAGGCGGTGTTGCTATGTTGTTATTGATTGCACACGTGGCGAAATAAGGAGGGATATGTCAGGGGCTGATTATGAAGGACTACGGGTTCAATTCCCGGGAGTACCTCTGTTGTTATTACGGACTACGGGTTCAATTCTCGGGAGTTCCTCTGTAGTTATTATGAAGGACTATGGGTTCAATTCCCGGGAATTCCTCTTGTTGTTATTATGAAGGACTATGGGTTCAATTCCCGTGAGATCCTCTATTATTGGTATGCCGGGCTACGGGTTCGATTCCCGAAAGTTCCCTATAAACTCAATGTGATATGACTGATAGTTTTATTGTTTCTATCCGGGGTGAATGAGCCGGGTGCTAATTGTTCCCATTTCTTATACTTACTAGTTGGCAGGATTCCTGTTAGATACACTTGCACAAGCATACACGTAGCTGGACCCTTCTATTTAAGATGAATCCCTTCAGATTTGACTGAGGGTAGAGATATGACATCGTTTATCTATTGTATATGTGAAAGTGACTCTAGTTGACTAGATAGTTGCCAGCATTGTCGTTTTATTGATGGGGCACGAGATGCCAAGTGTTAGATTTCATATTCTGGGTATTTCCATGAGTTGTGGCTAATTTAAGAGTTGTGGTAGGATTGAGGAAAAAGTTGGAAAGGATTTATGTAAGGATCATTTCAGAATAGCGACTTAGCGATTTGTTTGGTCTCGTTATGTTGTGATCTCAGGACTTGGGTTGTGATTTCTACTGTCATTTTTGTATTATCATTTATTGTATCTTGATTTTTCTTATTGTCCTTTATCCTTGTTGTAAATTGTTGTGTTCTTATTTATCCGGATAGTCCTTACATATTCACATAGCATCTCTATCTTATCTGTTATATTGTTTATTGACTGGTAGGTGTCATGATTGTTCCTCGTCACTACCCCATCAAGGTTAGTCTTGATACTTACTGGGCACCGCCGTGGTGTGCTCATACTACTCTTCTGCACATTTTTGTTGTGCAGATACAGGTACTTTCGTTCAGTTCTGTCAGCCTTGGAAGGAGACATACCGGTAGAGACTTCAAGGTATATCTGCTACGTCCGCAGACCGAGGAGTCCCTTTTCTAGTTTTCTGTAAAAAAAAAGTGTAGTGTTTCATTATTTCTTCTTATATAGATATTCTTGAGTTAGAGCCTCTTATGTATCCCCTTAGCTTGTGATTTGTGAGTTTCCGGGTTTTGGGAATTGTTGTCAGTTTTGAGTTTGTTATGCTACGTGCCAAGCGGTACCTTAAGCACCATTTTATTTCTCCAATTCAGTTTGTTTTGCTTGCTTCTGCAAATTTTGGTTATCTTCCGTGTTGTTTGGTTTACCTAGTCGTAGGGACTAGGTGCCATCACGACATGTTCATGGAGTGTGAACTAGGGTCGTGACAGACAGCCTTCTTATGAGTCACAATGTGCTATACAACAAGAACAAGACCACTTTCCCGAATACCAATCGTACTCATTTGATCTTCATGGCAACATCGAGAAGCCTACCCGGAAGAAGGTACAGGAAGATATAGCCCAAAGAATGGAACGATTAGAACAACAGCTGAGAAGCACGCAAGTAACGGCAGGTCAAAAAAGTGTTGCCTTCAGAGACCTATGTGTATTCCCTGATGCTCACTTGCCGCCTGGCTTCAAGGTTCCCAAATTTGAAAAGTACGATGGACGTGGAAACCCCATAGTCCACCTGAAAAGGTATTGCAACCAATTGAGAGGCCTGGTAAGAAATGAAGAATTGCTTATAGCTTATTTTGGGGAAAGCCTCTCGGGAGTAGCGTCTGAATGGTCTTAGGATCAAGACACGTCTTGTTGGTACGTTTGGGATGATTTGGCATGGGCCTTTATCAAACAGTTTTAATACAATATTGATGTCACCCCAAACCGCATTTCCTTTTCTAAACTGAAAAAGAAACCAACTGAAAGTTTTAGGGAATATGCCATCAAATGGAGAGAGCAAACAGCTAGAGCTAAGCCACCCATGGATGATTACGAGTTCGCCACTGTTTTCCTTCAGGCGCAAGATCCGGATTACTTTCAAAATATAATATCTGCAGTTGGTCAATCCTTTGAAAAAATAATCAAAATCGGAGAAATGGTGGAAGACGGTCTTAAGACCGGCAAAATTATAAGTCAAACAGCTCTCAAAGATGCAGCTCAGGATGTCCAAAGCGAATTCAGTGATATGAATAGGAGGGATGACGAAATCATGATGATATCGGGGTCGAGAAGAGGACCTATGAGAACATCTCGAAGGTATATGCAGCCTTATCAGATTTTCTATGGCCCCTTTAAGCAATACTACCCGCCTCAGAACCCTCCATACTCTGTTGATCCAGTCCAGTATGTTACCCAACCCTCAAAACACCCAAGAAAACAAGCCCGAACATCCCAAAATTTTTACTAGCCTTCGCAAAATTGTCAAGTACCTTATAACCCACATCCAAGCCAAGGGTATGAAGGGAGCAAAAGTTGAAAGATAATTTTACACCAACAGGAGAGTCATATACAAGCTTGTTCGAGAAGTTAAAACAACATGACATGATTGCACCCATTCCTCCAAATCGGGTGGACCGACATGCGAGAAGCTGACTCATCCAAAAGGTATGAATACCACTCCAATGCTCTGGGGAACAATGATGAAAGTTGTCGGGATTTTAAAAATGAGATAGAAAGAATGATTGAGGAAGGAATAATTGCGGTCCAAGATAGTGGCATCCAAAGCATTGCGCAGAATCCTTTACCTGCACATGACGGAGCACATTTTATGGGAATGATGCCCGGTGACATAGGGGAGGAGAATATTCTAGGGAAGCTGTCAACTGAAGTTGAAGATATTGAAACAGAAAGTGATCTTGGCAACATTAATGTAGAATTCAGTGGTTAAAGATGCCATGCTTGTCAATTGGGAAGGCGTTCCATCTCTTGGAATTTTAGTGGTTTATTTTGGTGTCATCTCTGTTGCCCAGGTTATTTCAGGGTTGTATTCTGGACATTGTCTTGAGAGTCAAAACCCTTCTATCTTTCCACTTTGCTTTGCTTAGTAATAAAAATTTTTTAGTGCCATCTAGGTTTGTAATTCTAGTCTAGTCTATTCATGTTGTTATTAATCTTGTTGATTCAACCCATCAGTCTAATACAACTTTCTGTTTTCCTTTATTTCTAGCCATTCCATTTCTAATCACTTTACAATTCTTTTCATAACTAATTTTAGCAACATGACATGCACAGAATTCTCGGCCTGATTTTAAAAGTCAAATTAGCAATGAAACAATGTTGAAAATGTAAGGATATTTATCGGAATACTATGAAGCCTAAATCAAGTGAAACTGGAAAGCAGAACATAAAGAAATGCCTTGGAAATGCATCATGCTTCATCAGTTTAAAGCCAAAGGCAAAAGTACCCCAAGGCGAAAGGAACTATTCGTGGTATCTAGATTGTTGTCCAATGGCACTATGAATCGGCAAATATAGAAGGAAAATATGTGAATCAATCAAAAGGTGTTTAATTGTGCAGTTTGTACTTGGTAGATTTTGAAGATTTGAATGACGAAGGCATTTTATTCGGCTATATAAACACTTTATCCATTGTTATCCCTTTGAGCCTTATTATATTTCGTATCCCTCTTTCGGAATCAACAAACAACAATCGAGGATTGAATGGGGGAAATCAAGTGGAAACAAAAGAAAGGAGAAAAGAAAAGAAAAAGAAAGAAGAAAAGAAGAAAAGAAAAAAAAAAGAAAAAGAGAAAAGAGAAAAGAAAAAGAAAAGAAAAAGAAAAAGAATAAAGAGATAAGAAAAGAAAAGAAAAGAAAAATAAAAGAAAAGAAAAGAAAAATGCAAAGAAAAGAAAGAAAATTGGGAGAAGTCAAAATCGTAACAATAAAGCGATCTTATGATCCGAACTACATTTGACTTGATCCCGAAAGGGTACGTAGGATGCCTCACCGAGGTTCAGTCACAATAAAGGAAAAGTCCAAGAATACCCAAAGAATGAAACATGGGCATGAGTTATGGTTGTTGAAGAAATATGGTTCCAAAAGTTGTAATCATTTAATCCACGTTGAAATAATTTGAGCCTTTATACCCTTTTTTCTAAATCCCATCCAATAGCCTGCATTACGGTCTAAAGAAAGACCTTCCGATCAATTTTCAAGAAATGCCGAGTCAAACAAGCAAAGGCGAATCAGATCAAAGGCAACACTCCAGTCCGAACTAAGAAAAATGAAGAATTCAAGAGATAATGAGAACACCACGGGACTCCGAGATGAGAGAAATCAAAATTAGAGAGTCTTATCGGTGAAAACCCTCACAGGCACCGTAAGGTGACAGTAAGTTGAGAGAAAGAAAAGTCAAAATGAGAGAGGCTTGATGGTGAAAACCCTATGGTCACTACAAGTCGACTAAGGATCATGAATCAGATCAAGGAAATGGAGTGTTGAAGATCAGTTTCATGGCAGAACTTGCAACAAGAGTTGAACATCAAATTTGCTATACAGAGAAGGCTAAAAGTGCATGTCAAGGTTGTCACACCTCCTTTTTTACTACCCCACAAAAATGTATGCCTGAAAAGCGGCTTTTGTACTGATCAATTTGGAAAGATATGTAGGGTATACCTCAATGTTCAAATACCCAAGACGGATATAACAATAAAGAGGAAGGAGTTTTTCCACATAAAGGACAATCGGTTTGGGATTTTTATTAAATTATCAGAGTCACCACTTGTGAAGATAAGGGTGTCCCAAGTCACCAATTAATACCAAATCCGAGGAAATTGACTATATTATTACAGTCTGCAAAACAAAGACCTGGATAAGGAACTTTGTTAACCCGGGAGAAGGTGTTAGGCATTCCCGGATTTCGTGGTTTTAGCACGGTCGCTCAATCATCGTTCTTGAATCTTGTTTGACTTATTATAGATTTTAACAATACGTATGTGCTTTCGCTTTAATATTTTATAGAATTGTGACATCGCAAAAACACATCCCGAGTCACACCGCAACCAGTACGCCTGTGACTTTTGGTATATTTTGGGTATGCCGGGATTTAGGATTTGAGTTGCACCAAGTGCACACTCATTCATAAGGAAGGTATATTAAATCGTGCCTAATAGAGTCTATCGGCTTTTAATTCTTTTGGGAGAGGCTATGAAGTTTACTAGTAGACTTCCCTGGTCTATTTATGTTTTAACTTCATTACTAGAGGGGGGCCCCCACTGTTTATTGTCGTGTGAGGCTCGTCCCAATTACAGTTTTTAAAGTCCAACCCTATCGTTTAACTATATTTTCTATATATGTTTTTTCCTTAGCCAAATGGTCATTTCAACATCAAGCCCAGGCTATTTTTATTTTTCTTCATTGGGCCTGGGCTCTTGACCTCTTACTTAAACGGGTACTGGATCTGCCCAGGTCGCAAAGACCCAGGCTGTTCTCAAGCTTCTGCTCAACAGCCCAGCCGATTTCATATCACAGTTCAGGCCCACGATACATGTTGGGCCCAAACCAAATGGGAACAATAGTAATACGAGTAAACAACTGAAGATAAATATACACATCTGGAATTAATAATGGAATCAAATTGCACTTTTATTTAACAAAAAAAAGGAATATCAGTACACAAATTATCAATATTAATTTTGAATCACAACTATCTGCTTACCTAAGGATTAAACTAAAAGATTATTTCTATCTTTGATCCTTACTAATAAATCTACACTAATCATTAAATTACTTACTAGTTGAGATTAAAAGGTTACTTAACTATATATATACATATGTGAGAAAACATAAGGATTATTTAAGGACAAGATGAGTACTTACAACTACACTGTTACACTACCTAATTAATAGGAATTAAACTTGTTTAATATTTTCAAAGCCAATCCTATTCTTATTGTTACTTCAGCTGATTCCCTTTTAAACCACTCAACTCTGGGTATTGATTTTTAAAAACAGACTATCATCATTGGCATGATTTAAACAGTATGATTACTCAATTAACAACTCGAGTACCTACATCTAAGTGATGCAAAGGTTCTAACATAACTAAACAACTGATTTTACTGTGACTTAGCTCATTGCAATGTTATTAACCCAGTTATAAACGTTTCGTGACCGGATCTAATAATTTTTCTACTTCGAAGCTTGTCTACGTTTAAATGCAGATCTACGACATTAGCTATGTGATTATGATTTACGAGACTACCGTGAAGAACAGCTAATAGCTTTAAGCCGTGATTAACTAACCTATATTTTAGAGTTTTACATATTTAAACTAGGTGATATAGAGTTATGACTACACTACCACTAGCTATTACATTGTTTTGTCTTTGTTTTTCTACTATTACATACTATACTACTTCAATATTATAGATCTAAGCTAACACTAAATAACTACGAAGATATTAGACTACAAAATACATGATAACGCAAGAATTTGAACTAGAACTTCATTTTTATTGCAGCAAATCATCACTACAGCTTCATTCGACTAGAGGTGTACTTGAATCAGTAAGTAGAAACCAATGAGTCTAGGGGATTAAGAAAATAAGCACAACAATAGACTCGAATAGCAAATGCAATAGTGATGGATTGAATATCAACGAACAGAATTCCACAGCTACAGCAAACAGTAATCCAAACAAAATTTGAGCAGAAAACCACAAGATAGACGACTACCAGATGCTCTCACTCAAAAATGCCCGAATAAAAACTGCTTGATATATTACTACTTTTACTCTGAATTTCTCTTCAAAATTCATTCTATATGTATTTATATTTCTCTGAGCTTTACTTCTCAAAAGCCAGCCCTTATTTCACTCTTTTTGGGGGTATATATAGGTGTAAGAGTGGCTGATTTCTTGGGGAGAAAGAATGGGATTAAATCCCACTTCTCCCCCTTTATAATTGCTAAACTTACACTTAGATCCCATTTTCAGTTATCAAATTCCTTCCAGCATGTGCTGGAAGGTTCTATTAGATTCCCTTTTAAGGCTTTTACCAAAGTATCCCTAAGGATTAAAGATTTTTACTGATTTCCCTTTTTAGGGAGATCATTATACCCTTTAACTTCTGCAAAATTGTAGAAATCAGGGGTCCAAATGACTCCCATATCCCTATGCGTTCTATATAATTCACTATTTTACCAATTTGACTTCCTTTTATACCCTTAGTGACTTTGCTTATTTACCCGACCTACCTAGGTCATGTTTTCAGCATTTTGGGGTTTATTTAACTAATGGCCAGTCCTTGCATTGGTATTTAAGGACTGGCTAGTTCTACTTTAAGGAACTATTTCAAACTTAGCCAATTTTGTTTCGTTTTCAGTTAATTAAGACCTTTTATTTCATTTTTAAACTAATTGCAGGACTAGCCTGCTTTATTGTTGTATTTAACCTATTTAATAGTTAGCTAGTCTCAAGTTGAGACTTGGCTTGGGTAATTGAACCCATTTGCTGAACACAGGTTGGGCCCAAGTCTTTGCAGACTTAGCCACCTGTGATTCAGGGCTCAAATGAGCCTTGGTAAGTCTGAACTTGCAGACTTAACCAATTATTTGCATAATTAGCATATTTAACTGAACACAGGCTGGGCTAAGGTCTTTGCAGACCTAGCCACCTATCTCTCAGGGCTCAAATGTGCCTTGGTGAGTCTGTACTTGTAGACTTACACCATTTGTTGCACATCTAGCCTTTTTAACTGAACACAGGCTGGGCTAAGGTCTTTGCAGACCTAGCCACCTGTGATTCAGGGCTCAAATGAGCCTTGGTGAGTCTGTACTTGCAGATGCACAACTAGCCTTTTTAAGGTGGGCCAGTGTGCTAGACCTTGTAGAGTTGGTCAATTTGCAAAATTGACCACTCTTTGGTCACTTATTATCTTATAACCTATGGTTGTTTGATTTTTCAGTTTTAAACCTATTTCAAAACTAGCCATTTTATGCAACTTAACATTAACAGCTATAACCAATCCCCTAAAGTTAATGAGTATTAATCACATGCTCACACTATCAAAGAACTATTGCAAACTAAGTCATTTCAACATGCAATTGCACACATAACTACATGAGATCAAACATTGTGCATCAATCAAGTAAAACTCAGAAGGGGAAATTTAATAATGTTGAATCTTAATCAATCAATTCACATAACCCAATTCCATGTGGCAAAGTGTCAATTACTATCAATTAGACTTAATTACAACTAGTTTATGCTAGATGATACATTGAAAAACCCCAAAATCTTCGAGGTTCATGGGCATAAACATACACAGAAGCTAAACTCTCACAAACAGTCAGTAATAGATGAAACATTACTCATTTTTTTAGACACAAGGACCACAGAATAGCATAGACATGGTAGCCAGGATATATTTTCAAGTACTAACCCTAACTTTGATAAGATAAAAATAAAGCATAAAAAAGAGTAATGGGGAAACAGTGAAGAAGAAACCCAACATCTATCATGCTAAGTAACAGAGAAAGAAGTAAAATCAGATTAATATGCTTATCTCAGCAGATGAAGGAATAGAAGAGGTGCTATAAACCAATTATTAGAGAAAAATCATGGTTTTAATCAGAAGATTTAGGGGAATAGACAAAGATAAGGTTAAACAAACTTAATATAAGAGACCAACAGCTAATCCTAGCCCTAAAACTAAGCATGAGAAGAAATAGAAGAGAAAAGTCATTCACACTATTGAGAGCTAACAAAGAAGACTAATACAGAATGAGAGTCAAACCTTAAACATGCAAAGGAGATGTCGAAGACCAACAAGATGGAGAGTCATAATACTAACAGAGGACAAAGACAAAGACAAAAGAAAGATATCCAAGTCAAGTCTTCAAATCAGAACAAAAATCCAGACAAGCAAGATAAACCTAGTATAAGAGATGAATAGCAATGACTAGAAAACATGTAAGGAATCATAAAGAGACGAACATACATGCTGTTGAAGACTAATAGATCAGAAATCACAATAAAGATGAAGAAGCACACGATAAAAGATAGATCTTTTGACTCAGAAAAAAAGAACATGATTTGCAGCAGCCAGAACAGAAGAACAACAAGATGAAAAGAAGATTCTAGAAACAAAAACAGTCAAAACAAGAAAATAACATGAAGACGAACAAGATGAACAAAAAAAACCCAAATACTAGCCAGATCTTTCAAGCTAAAGAAACAAAATAGTCAAAATAGGAAAATAACATGGAGATGAACAAGATGAACAAAAATCCTAATACTAACAGGCTCTTTGAATCAGATAAACAAACACAGATAACATAGAAAAATATCACAGAAGAAAGATATGAACAATGAACAAGTTAGAAAAAACCCTAGTAATAACAGATGAAGCACGGGATTTCAAAATCTTAAGAATTGAAAAACAGACAGAAATATCAAGACAAAAGCAATGAAACAAAGGGAAAACATGAATATGAACAAACAAAGGAAGCAGATAAATCACAGAAGAGGGCGGTGGTACTTAGCTTTGCAGGGCCTGTCCCCTTAGCTTCCCCTTTCACTCTTCTCTTTTTTTTCAGTCTCTTTCAGACCTTTTCTTTGTTTCTTTTTCTTTATTCACTTTTTCTCATTTTTCTTTTCTGGTTTTCCTTTATTATACTTCAAGGTGAAGTCTTTTGGTTTTTTTTTTTCGGAGTAGGGTGTTTGGGAGAGGGTAAAGGCTAGATCTTGGAGAAGGTTTAGTTATGAGTCGTCGGAGTTAGGGTTCCGGCGACTTTCTTTTGGATATTCGACGGGTTCAGGGTATATTCAAGGGATTTCAAGGCTATGGGGGGGGGGGTAGATCGGACCAAGGTGGTCCTTTTGGTGTTGGTTTGAAGAAGGATTTCATAGATTGTGGTCACCGGAGGTAGGTTCCGGTGACCGGCAGATCATGAATAGGGGGTGTTTCGAACGGGCTTTAGGGTGAAGAAGATGAAGAAGAGAAGAGGGGAGGGGAGGGGATGGCCGGAGACCATCGTGGAGGGTGGTGGCCTCCACGGCCGGTGAGGGTTTGCAGAGAGGGAGGTGAGGATGAAGACGAGGGAGAAGGAAGAAAGGAGGCGGCTAGGGTTTGGGTAGGTTAGAAATGGCTGGTCTCAGACGGACCAAAGCCTTTTATAGGCGGGGAGGATAAGGTGATCTGGATCGTTGATCTGATGAAGATCAATGGTCATTAGCAGCGTTACTAAAACGACCCCGCTTGATTACAGATAAGACTTAAGCTTTCAACCATAAGATCATTTCACACGAACGGCTAAGATTCAATCTCACACTTAATTAATTGAATTAAATCCGGATTGATTCTCAGCCATTGGATTTGGTGCAACAAACAGCTGAGATCATTAATCACTTGATGGCCTGGACCGGACCTTTGGGCCAACGTATTTGGGCCACTCAATTCAAATTCTTTTGGCCCAAAGCAATTATACCCAAATGTATTTTTGTATTTTTTGATGTTTTTAATTATGTTTATGTATTTTCTTTTTTGTATTTTGTTTTCTTTCCTTTTGTATTATTTAAATTATTCAATTTCCTACTTGCACTAATTTTTTGATATTTTTTGGCAATTTTCTACTATTTCTTCCCTAATTTCCGATATTAATGCTCTTTTTTTGTTGATTTTCTTTTAACTTCTTAATTCAAAATGCATGTATTTAACCTATATTTTTTGATTTTCTAATTTTAATTATTTAAGCACATAAAAATGCATTTAATTTCAAACAAGACATGCAATTACACTCAAAAATATTATTTTATTTTTAATTTTGGAACGTTGTTTGCCTAGTGCAAAAATCATGTGCTCACAGCTGCCCCTGTTTGCTCAAGAACATGAAGAGTTTCAGTGCAAAGACAAGTGAGCAATAATGAGAGATTTTTGCATGTTGGCACATTCCATGAAAGCATTTTGAAAACCTTTTGACTGCACCCTGCTTTAGAGGTTGCCTACATATCCTGGGCTAAACAGGAATCAGGTCAGTGTAGTTCGGGAAGGTCTGGCAGTTAAAAACTACCAGACTGACATTGACACTGTTGAGACTTGCTGACTTACTCCTTATTACACCGGGGGTAAAATGTAAAATGAAGAAGCTATTCTGAACTATGATTCTACAAATTACAATAATTCCTATCTAGCTTCTTCTTTGCTCTTCCTTGTATCTTTTCTTTGATTTTCCGTGATGCTGACTTTCTTTTTTGTTGGTTTTCTTTTTCTTGCTTCCCCCTTTTCTCTTTTTTTTTTTGATTTTCAATGATACTTCTTACCCTCAAGCCGATGCCTGCTCAAAACAAAACAAACTTTCCTTCTGCCCCAGTATGGGCTCTTCATGTTACGGTGTTCCTCATGTTAGCTAACACGAACCGGAGTTGCAAAAATAAAATTTACAGAAAAGTATTCCCTTGTTATCCAGGTGGGCGCCTGATGCATGAAATTAAAGATTTACGAAAAAGTATTCCCTTGTTATCCAGGTGGGCGCCTGATGCATGAAATTAAAAATTGCGGAAAAGTATTCCCTTGTTATCCAGGTGGGCGCCTGATGCATGAAATTAAAGATTTGCAGAAAAATAATCCCTTGTAATCCAGGTGGGTGCCTGATGCATGAAATTAAAAATTAAGGAAAAGTATTACCTTGTTATCCATATGGGCGCCTGATGCATGAAATTAAAGATTTGCAGAAAAATAATCCCTTGTTATCCAGGTGGGCGCCTGATGCATGAAATTAAAAATTGCGGAAAGTATTCCCTTGTTATCCAAGTGGGCGCCTGATGCACGAAATTAAAAATTACGGAAAAGTTTTCCCTTGTTATCGAGGTGGTCGCCTGATGCATGAAATTAAGAATTACGGAAAAGTATTCTCTTGTTATCCAGGTGGGCACCTGATGCATGAAATTAAAAATTGCGGAAAACTATTCCCTTGTTATCCAGGTGGGCGCCTGATGCATGAAATTAAAAATTGCGGAAAAGTATTCCCTCAGTTTGATAACTAGGGAGTGGATTTTAAAGATGATACTTTCCTCTTGTTTTTTGGTGTTTTCTTTGACTGAATAACTTTCACCTGTGAATTCCTTCACTTATTGCCGAACTTTCTCTTTTTGGTTTTTTCTATCTTTCCACATTGGTCGTATTCACTTTAAGGTGATTAGTGATGATTTGTTCCTGTCTAAACCACAAAACAGAAATTTATTAGATATAAACTGCTGGCAACTGGCATCTGCCATCCCTGCCTCTTATTGCTTTCCTTTTTTTTGCTTTTTCTCCCACTGTGTGGTCTTTCGGTTGACTATCTCCTACGAGCTCTTTTTGTATTTTCTTGTTTTTCACTTTTTGTTTTCTTTTCTTTTGGTTCTGTTTTCCAAACTCCTTTATTTCTTTCCAACTTTTCCTTTTCTTTTCTTTTCTGATCCAGTGTTTTTTCAGCACTTATCATGAGGAGCTTGTCGTTAGCTCTAAAAAGGCAAACAATGAAATGCAGAAAAATGAAAAGAGGGTAAGGGTGTTTCGGAGAAGTGGTAGAACTTTTCTGGGTATGTTGGCTGATTCCGTTGACCATGCCATGTATTTAAATTCCGAACCAGTTTGTTCAACCCATTATTCCGACTCGAGATTGTTCTCGACCCTAACCGACACTATTTTTTTTTGCCTTTTCTCTTGTTCATAGTAATCCTTACGATCGCCTTACGGTGCCTCGAAAGGTTTTCACCAATAAGACTCTCTCATTTATTCTTTCAGCCTCACAATTGCCCTGCAGTGCCATTAAAGGTTTTTCATTTTATTTTCTCTCGACCTCACAGTCGCCTCACGGTGCCGGTTAAGGTTTTCACCGATGAAACTCTCTCATTTTTTTTCATTTTCCATTTTTCTCTTTTGTCTTTTGTTTTCTGTACCACTGATATTGTCCAATGTCTCATTCTTCCTTCATTGCGTTTGTTATTTTCTTGGAATTGATCAGAAGGTCTTTCTTTGGACTGTAACGTGGCTTTTGGATGGGTTAAGAAAGGAAGGTAAAAGGCTCAAAATTTACGAGGGTTCAAAAATATTTACAACTCTCGGAATTATAAAACATAACTTCTGCCCCAGTTTCAATATGTGGGGAATTTTTGGATTTTTCCTTTATTGTGACTGAACCTCTGTGAGGCTGCCTACGTACCCTT
Source organism: Nicotiana noctiflora (assembly GCA_032618575.1). Taxonomy (NCBI): domain Eukaryota; kingdom Viridiplantae; phylum Streptophyta; class Magnoliopsida; order Solanales; family Solanaceae; genus Nicotiana; species Nicotiana noctiflora. The sequence continues at coordinate 92,119 of JASVEL010012334.1, forward strand.
TCAGGATCAAGTCAAACGTAGTTCATTACTACGCCACCAATCAATGAATTTCTTTTTGACTTTTTCCTGATTTCTTTGTCTTTTTCTTTTCTCTTTACATTTTTTCTTTTTTTTTTCTTTTTCATTCATTTCCTTTTTTATTTTTTTATTTTTTTATTTTTTAATTCATCATTTTTTTAATTTTCTGTATTGTGCCATAAGCAATTCCGATAGAGGGGTATGAAAGAATGTATCGAACATGGCTCAAAGGGGATGTCAATGGATAAAATGTTTGGATAGAGAATAAAATGCCTTAATCATTTCAATTCCAAAATCACAACAAAATACAATTGAAAAGGAATCATACATAGTATCTTTTCACCGCATCTGAATATAATGCCCCATTAGACAACACCCGTAATATCATAAATGGTCCTTGCCAGTTTGGCGCAAATTTGCCCTTTGCTTCGGCCCAATGCTGTAGGATAAGCCTCAATACGAGTTGCCCAACTTCAAACTTCCGAGGACGCACCTTCTTATTATATGCTCTGGCCATTCTCTCTCATACAATTGCCCGTGACAAACTGCAGCCAACCTCTTCTCGTCGATCAGACTTAATTGTTCCAGCCGGGCTTTTACCCATTCCTCGTCATCTATTCTAGCTTCAGCTATGATTCTTAGTGACGGTATCTCTATTTCTGCGGGTATAATAGCCTTTTTCCCATACACCAATGAATAGGGCATGGCACCGATAGAAGTGCACATTGTTGTGCGATAACCCATAAGAGCAAAAGGTAACTTCCCATGCCATTGTCTGGATTCCTCCACCATTTTCCTGAGGATCTTCTTTATATTCTTGTTTGCAGCTTCAACTGCCCCATTTGCCTTTGGCCTATATGGTGTGGAATTTTGATGTGTGATCTTAAATCTCTGGCAAACTTCTGCCATGAGGTGACTGTTCAGATTGGCCCCGTTATCCGTGATGATTACCTTGGGAATTCCAAACCGGCCTATAATATTTTCATGTACAAAATCCACCACAGCTTTCTTTGTCACCGCCTTGAATGTCTTTGCCTTAAACCACTTAGTGAAGTAATCAATCGCGACCAAAATGAATCTATGCCCATTGGAAGCTGCTGGCTCTATTGGTCCAATAACATCCATGCCCCAAGCTACAAACGGCCATGGTGCATATATTGTATGCAGTTCATGAGGCGGGGAGTGAATTAGATCTCCATGCACTTGGCATTGGTGGCATTTCTTTACATACTTATACAGTCTCGCTCCATTGTGAGCCAATAATACCCGGCTCTCACAATCTTCTTTGCTAAGATATACCCGCTCATATGGGGTCCACAGGCTCCAGCATGCACCTCAATCATAATCTTATCAGATTGTTGCGCATCCACGCACCTCAACAAACCCAAGTCTGGTGTTCTTTTATATATGATTACTCAACTGAGGAAAAGCCATTAGCCAAGCCTCTGATAGATCTTTTCTGATGTTCGGTGGCTTGCTACGGGTATTTACCTGCCTTCAAGTATTTCTTGATGTCGTGATACCACAGTTCTCCATCCAATTATCCTTCTTCAGCAAAACAATAAGCATTCTAATCATGCACCTGGATCTGTAATGGATCTATATAGGCTTTGTCTGGATGATGTAACATAGAGGATAGTGTGGCCAAAGCATCTGCAACTTCGTTGTGCATTCTTGGGATATGTTTGAATTCTATGGACTGGAATCTTTGGGACAGCTCATTCAAACAATGCCGATAAGGTATCAATATCAGAACCCTTATTTCCCATTCTCCCTGGATTTGGTGTATCAAAAGATCCGAGTCACCCATGACCTAAACTCTTGAACACCCATATTTATTGCCATCCTCAATCCCATGATACACGCCTCATATTCGGCTATATTGTTGGTGCAAAAAAATCTAAGCTGAGTGGTAACGGGATAATGTTGACCCGTTTCGGAAATAAGTACTGCTCCGATACCAACTCCCTTGCTATTGACGGCTCCGTCGAAGTACATCTTCCATCCTAGCTTTTCTCTCTATTCTATTTCTTCAATATTCATTGCCTCCTCATCTGGAAAATATGTCTTTAATGGCTCATATTCATCATCAACGGGATTCTCTACCAAGTGATCCACAACTGCCTGCGCCTTCATCGCCGTACGAGTTACATAAATGATGTCAAATTCTGTGAGCAGAATCTGCCATTTAGCAAGTCTTCCTGTAGGCATGGGCTTCTGGAATATATATTTCAGAGGATCCAATCATGATATCAAGTACGTGGTGTATGCTGACAGATAATGCTTCAGTTTCTGAGCCACCCAATCAATGCACAACACGTTCTTTCTAGCTGAGCATACTTTACCTTGTAAGATGTGAATTTCTTACTAAGGTTATATATAGCCTGCTCTTTCTTGCCTGTCTCATCGTGCTGTCCTAGTACACAACCAAAAGAATTGTCAAGCACTGTTAGATACAAGATCAAATATCTTCCCGGCTCTAAAGGACCTAGCACTGGAGGATTCGCTAAATATTCCTTGATATTGTTGAAGGCTTCCTGACATTCATCGGTCCATTTCACTGTTGTATCTTTCTTTAACAACTTGAAGATTGGCTCACATGTTGATGTCAACTGAGCGATGAACCGGCTAATATAATTCAACCTTCCCAATAATCTCAATACTTCATTCTTGTTTTTCGGTGGAGGTAGACTCTGGATGGCTTTGATCTTTGATGGATCTAGTTCAATACCCCGCTGACTCACTATAAACCCCAACAGTTTCCCTGAAGGCACTCTAAAAGCTCATTTTGTAGGATTGAGTTTAAGATTGTACCTCCGGAGTCTCTGGAAAAACTTCCCAAAATCCCTCACATGATCATGTTGCTTCTTGGACTTTATGATGACATCGTCCACATACACTTCGATTTCTCGATGCATCATGTCATGGAACATTGTGGTCATTGCCCTCATATAGGTAGCTCCGGCATTTTTTAACCCAAATGGCATCACTCTATAGCAATATGTCCCCCAAGGTGTAATGAAAGCAGTTTTCTCCGCATCTTCTTCGTCCATTAGGATCTGGTGATAACCCGCATAGCAATCTACAAATGAACCGATCTCATGCTTGGCGCAATTGTCAATCAATATGTGGATGTTCGGAAATGGGAAATCATCCTTTGGACTGGCTTTGTTGAGGTCTCTGTAATCCACACACACCCTGGTTTTTCCATCTTTCTTTGGGACTGGCACAACATTTGCTAACCAGGTGGGGTACTTCATAACTCATATGACCTTCGCCTCAAACTGCTTATTCACCACTTCTTTTATCTTTACGCTGATGTCTGTTTTGAACTTTCACAACTTTTGCTTCACTGGCCTACACTCGGGATAGATAGGCAACTTGTGTACTACCAAATCAGTACTAAGTCCGGGCATGTCATTGTAGGATCAACCATATATGTCCTTGAATTCATGCAGCAACTTTATTAACTCTTCCCTGATGGAGGTTTCTAAATAAACACTGATTTTCGTTTCCCGGACATTATCTTAGCTCCCCGAATTGATGTATTCTGTCTCACTCAAGTTTGGTTTGGGTTTTTCCTCAAATTGGTTCAGGTCCTTACTTATTTCCTCCAGGGTTTCCTCATCCTCATATTCTATCTCACTATCATTCTCAATTTCTTGTATGATAATTCTATTGTCAGAACTTGGCCCGGAATTCTTCATGCATGACAGGTCATCAGAATCAGCACACATGGAACTGTACAAAAGAAAAGATAAAAATAAGGCAAAGAATGAAGATAGAAGAAAAACTGCATTTCATTGATATTTCAAAGATGAACAAAGTTTTTGGGTACATCTTGATTTCCATGGTGGGTAGGGGACTACAAAAAGTAAAATTTCTTTTTGGGGAAATGATGATGAATTTCAAAAGCTAACTACCAAGACTCCTTCCTGATTGGGAAAGGAGTGGCTTCCCAGTTGTTGAGCGCAACACCAGATCCCACAAACTGAACGTCTATCCTGCTAGTACCCTCTCCCATTTCTACCATGTTCATGTCCCCAAATAACATTTCGAACATCATCAAGAGCTCCTCATCAGGCCTGGTCTCAGCATACCTAGATGCAGCAGATGTCAGATGTCTTTTCGTACCAGGCTTGGCAAAGGTGTCCGATAGTTTTGGGATAGGTTTAGGAAGGGTCCAGTTTTTCTTTTTGGATTTCTGGGCTTTTTGGATGTCGGCGTGGGTGGGTTTGAATCCCAAGCCGAAGGTGTCTTTGTTTGCTGGCAGATGAACTTGTTGGGTTATTCCTTGCAAGGCTATTCCTAGCCCTTTCCTTGGTGTAAATCCATTTTTAAGCATCTCCTTGGCTACCATCACAGCAGCAGGTGCCACTGTAGGGATTGGCAATTTCTCACCTTCAACAATCTTGTTCACTGCTACCGTATCTGTCACTTGGTACATCCAGGGACCTTTGTCTACATCAACATCCTTGAATGGAATTACGGCGTTGCAGGTGTCTCCCTCTCCATGCACTGCGATTTCTTGCTGCTGTCATTCAAACTTAACAATTTGGTGCAGGGACGATGGCACGGCTTTGGCTGCGTGGATCCATGGTCGACCCAGCAATAGATTGTAAGACACATCAATGTCTAACACCTAAAAATCCATCGTAAAGTCTACAGGCCCAATGGTGACCTGCAAGATGATATCCCCCAAGGTGTTCTTGCTTCCACCGTCAAACCCTCTCACATTCACACCGTTCCTTCGAATTTTGTCAGGACTGATATTTAGCTTTCCAAGAGTCAAAAGCGGACAAGTGTTTGCACTTGAGACATTATCTATCAACACCCGAGTGACCACTGACTCCTTGATTTTCATTGTAAGGTAGAGCGCCTTGTTATGTTCAGTCCCCTCAACGGGCAATTCACTGTCTGAGAACGTAATCTTGTTGGACTCAAAGATCTTGTTGGTAATCTTCTCAAGATGACAGACCGAGATCTTTTCAGGGACGTGTGCCTCATTCAATATATTCATCAATGCTTTCATGTGTTCCTCCGAATGGATCAACAATGAGAGCAAAGAGATTTGTGCGGGTGTCTTCCTCAACTATTCCACTATGGAGTAGTCTTGAGATTTTATCTTCTTGAGGAATTCTTCTGCTTCTTCTTCGGACACAGGCTTCTTCATGTGACTCTCTTTCACCACCTTTATTTTTCTTAACTCTTCCGGGGCAAAACAGCCCCCGGATCGAGTTAGACCGTGCGTCTCGTTGATCTCTACAGTCATTTCTTTCCCTTTGTACACTATTGCCACCTTGTTATAGTTCCAATGTACAGTCTTGGTATGTACTACCGGCATCTGTACCATTGGCCTTATAATTACCGGTTCCATGCTTGCACTTTTCACTGTCAACACTGGTTTCACACCTGGCACTACAACTTTCAAAGTCTCCACCACTGGTTGCTTTTTCCCTGGTTCTTCAGCTATCATTTTTCCTTTCTCAATTTCCTTTTCTGCTTTGTTGCTGGCCTTTATCATCATGACCGACTGGGATGGCTTCCGGCTGCTCTCCTCTTGTGCCAACTCTATCGTATGTGCTTCATGATGACCCGGCAGTGGATTCTGAGTAATGTTCGGAGCCTCTAGAGCCTGTACCTCAATCCTCCGGCTATCAATAAGCTCTTTAATAGCATTTTTCAAATGCCATCATTTCTCAGTGTCGTGTCCCGGTGCCCCAGAGCAATACTCACACCTGACCGACTGATCTATATTCTTTGGAGGTGGGTTCGGAAGCTTTGACTCGATTGGGCTCAACATCCCCAATTCCTTCAATTAGTGATAGAGGCTAGTATAGGATTCCCCCAGTGGGGTGAATGTTTTCTTCGTCTGATTTATGTTCCTCATCTCAGGGTCGGGACAGAAGTTGGGTTTGTTCGGGTTTCTGTAAGTTCTAGAAGAAGAGTAGGTATTTTGTGTGTGATAAACATTCTACGGGGCCTGGGCTCGCCCTACCTTGGGTGGTGGTGGATAAGTTTGCACTTGAGGATTATGGTAGTGTGGGGTAGTAGGTGGGTAGTATGGTGGTGGTGGGTTGTATGATGTTGGTGGGTTGTATGGGGTTGGTGGGTACGACTGATATGGTCGTGGTGGATGATGGTATTGGCTATGATTCCAAGGTTTGTTCTCCACAACCGACACCTCTTCTTTCTTTTCCTTCCCAATGGTTCCTCCATTCCCTTTCTGGATGGCCTGATTAGTGGCCTTGATCGCTGAAAAACTCATAATCTTGTTAGTTTTCAATCCTTCTTCCACAAAACTTCCCATTTTTACGACTTCATTAAAATTATTTCCAATGGCTGACACCAGATGTCCATAGTAGGTAGGCTCCAAAGCCTGCAAGAAATAGTCTACCATTTCAATTTCTTTCATCGGCGGATCCACCCTCGCCGCCTGCTCTCTCCATCTAAAGTCGTATTCTCTAAAGCTTTCACCAGGGTTCTTTTCCATTTTAGTAAGTGACAACCTATCCGATATGATTTCCAAATTATACTGGAAATGGTTAGCAAACGCTTGTGTGAGATCATCCCAAATAAACCACCTAGTGTGATCTTGGCGAGTGTACCATTCCAGTGCAGAACCACTCAAACTTAGGCTGATGTATTCCATCAGAAGCTCATCTCTTCCCCCTGCGCCCCGCATCTTACTGCAGTATCATCTAAGATAGGCGACTGGATCTCCGTGTCGACTATACATGTCAAACATTGGCAACTTGAATCCGATAGGAAGTTGCACTTCTGGAAACAGACATATGTCTTTGTACGCCACACTTACTTGTCCCCCTCGCCCTTGTATGTTACGAAAGGACTACTCCAAACTCCTCATCTTTCTGGTCATCTCCTCCTGTTCTAAGTTCCTGACCGGTTTTTCTTCGATTGCCTCCATCAACGGGGTGCGAGACTCATGCTGCCGAAAGGTTGGTTCAGGTGGGTAGTAGTGGGTTTCTGGTACATGAAACAACGGTTCACTGGATAATTTATGCAAGGCGGCAGGTGGAGGTGCTACATATACCGGGGAAACCTGGGGTGGCTGGGGTGGCACTTCTTTTGATAGTGGTGGTGGTACCTGAGAGGTGGAGGCATAATAGTGGTGATAATCTGGATATGTAGAGGATGAGTTCATAGTGGGTGGCTCAGGGTTGGGATTCGCTAGAGGGATGTATGCTGGGTTAGCGGGATAAGTAGGTAAGGGTTGACCCCTCGACCAAGCCCGGTATATCTCAGCCATCTGTTGTTTAAGCTTGTACATTTCTTCTTTCATTCCCGTCATGTCCACAACTTCCTCTTCTTGGACGGGGTCCATGACTGTTGGTTCAATTTCTTGAGATACGGCCTTTGTCATTGTCTTAGATCTTGTGTTGTAGGGATGAGCAGCCAGGATGTCAGTTTCCAGCTAGAATCTGAATCTCATAAACAACAACACCCGTGAGTGGTTAGCACATAAAGAGATAAAATGCAACAATTTGGAATAATCACATTTTCCTTAGATCGGCATGCATCATCCCGGCCTCTATTTTATTTTGAACCAATCTCATCATTCTTTCTTTTCTTCTTTTCTCTTTTTCTCTTTTTTTTTCTTTTTCTCTTTTTTTTTCTTTTCTCTCTTTTTTATTTTTTTTCTCTTTCTTTTACTTTCTCTCTTTTCTTCTTTCCTTATTTTCTTTATTGATTCGCGTTCCTATCTATTTGCCTATCGTAAATAAAGAATTGACATGAAGCAAAAGGATTGACAACAACTCTTGATTTTAATTGATAGTTCAAAACATCAGTTTACAAGATGGTGTTGTACTACTAATGCAAAGAAATATAAATACAAACTTCATGCCCTAAGAATACATTAATGCTCCTAGTGCCCGCGAGACATCGTTCGGTCTTGCCGCGGGCCTATATGCTAATCTCTTTTGGAGCCTATCCAGTTCGAACACGACTTGCTGCACAAAGAACTTCACTGCTGACACAAATGTTGCCCGAGATATGTCTTCACATAGCTGGCTCTTCCGGGTGATGTACTGAGCAATATGAACAATTCTTTCTCGAATAACCCCTTTCTCTTGAAGAAATCGGCTGATCTGTTCGGTGCGAGCATCTAAAGTGCGTTGGTTCTCCTTTTGGATTTGTTGTAGCTCAAACTCTAGCCGAGCCATAGTCCTATAACAATGTTCTCTTTCTTCTTCGAGATCTTTGATGACTTTGTTACTTTTGATAGTGGCTGTAACAATCTTCTTTCTCAGTTGAGCTACTTCAAACTCATGCTTATCCTGTAGCTGCTGAACCAACTTGGCTCTTTCCTTGGCATCTTTGGCGATTTGCTTCCGAGCCCTGACTAACTCCTTTTCTGCTTTGTCTAAGTCGAAGCTGTAGTCATTCACCTTGCACCAAAGAGTTTCAATCAATTTCTCGTCTCGGGCTAAGCGAACAGGGGTCTCGGATGCAATTTTCATTTTATCAACCTGAGCCTTCAGCATTTCATTTTTTTTTCTCAGCTGCTTTTTCTCTCCTTCGTCGGATGCTGCCTGCAAACTGCTCTCAATCTGGAGATCTCTCAACTGTTTTTCCACCAAGCTGATCTTGGCCTTATATTCACTTTTTTTGGCCACCGAATTCCTATTTTCTTTAGATTGCTCCACTAGATCTTGCAAGTGAGGTCTTTTCGAAGGCCTGTCATGCTCAATACCCCATTGATACCATGCAGAATACCCCGATGACACTTTACCTCGAGCTCTATTCTGCACACAAGTCTCTTCCTTCAAGTTCTGACATTCATTCCAAATCTGACGGACCTTTGCTTCCGGGAATTGCCCATCCGGACTAATCTCTATCACTTGTGAACTGAGGTCCCCATCCTTTGGTATAATTTGACATCTACCAAGATGCCGCAATGCCCTGTATGGGGCATAAGGCTGGATACTATTTAAGCCCATGATCAAAAAGTGTGACCCTTCTGTCGGCATATAAATTACCTCGTGGAGAGGCAACCAATCATATGTCCAATCAATATGGTCGTCGGTCAATGATCGTAGATGTAAAATACAATCCTTTCCTCCTTATGGCAATTTAACTTCTTTTGGTCTCGTGTAAAATTCTTCAAGGCACGTTCTTCCAGTCGGCCCATAGCTTGAGAATGAAAGATGATGGCATAGATGTTCGATAAACCATATTTGCAAAATCAGGTTGCATCCCTCAAAGAAGTTGGCCCCTGCTTTGCATGCAGTCAAGGCATGGTCGATGTCTGCTAAAATCATTGGAGCCAGAGTACAATTATCTTGTACTACCAAAGTGCTTGCTACCCCGGCACTTTTATATTGATGTGCCCATCTTTTCTTGGAAATATGATAACCCTGAGAAATGCCACTAAGAAAGAAAACCGTCGATGCTCCTCCCACTTTGCTCGGTTGGACTTGCTACAAAGCTTGTTCGTAGAGTCGATGAAACCTCCAACATGTCCATATCTGCTATAAATGAAGTTCAGGGAGCAAAATCTGTTGGCTAAATCCTCGTTGTGGACATTTCTAGTAATTTTCAAAGAATCCAAGAAGCAGTGCACCGTTACTGCTCTCGGGGCCACCGGGTATTTTTCTTTCAAGGGGACCTCATTCATCCCTATGTAGAAAGCAATCTCCTCCAGAGTGGGAGTGAGTTCAAAATCCGGAAGATGTAGTACATTGTGTGCAGGATCCCAATATGTGACCAATGCTCTGATCATGTTGCCTCGGGGAATTATGTCCAATAATCCCGTGAGATCTTTTAAGTATCCTTTGATCCAGTTTTGACTTTCTATCCCCATGTCGTTCCACCATAGTCTCAGCTCCAAAGGGATTTTATTCATTAAGGCGAAAGGTTCATTCTGTATTGTGCTCATCCTGCACATTTATTAAGGCAATTTTATTTAGAAAAGAGGAAAATCTTTTTCAATGCAAATTTTCATTTTTGAAAGAAACATGACTCTCGAAGTGGCTATTTTTGCCAAAACAGCCTTCTGGTGTCCTTTCAGAATATTCGGTCGTTTCCAAAAATAGCGGTCACTCTGATTATTTGAAAAGAAAATCTTTTTGGTCTTTTTTCTAAAAAGGTGTGGTTGGACCCGTTCAAGGGTTGCCTACGTATCCCGCCTAATGGCGAGAATCAAACCTGCGCAGTTCGGTCAGATTAGTTGACCAATTATTTCAACAACAAAGCCATTTTTTTTCAAATTTTCAGATTTTCCGTATACACTCTTTTTTTTTCATTAGTTCCAATTTCTCTCTCTTTTCTTTTGAACACTTTTCTATCCTCAGGAATTTTACAGGTCCGCATAACGATCAAGGACAATAAAATGCAACACATAATATGCTCGGTCTTTTAAATACCGGGTCACCTGTCCTAGACGGACCCAAACCCTCTGTTGAGTCCCCTAAATCAATATGATGCAAATAATCATCCTAGACCTATGTTTGACATCTCATAGTTTCACAGAGTGCTAGACCGTGTCCCCGAGCGAACAACTCGAATCGAGGAGGGGGCTACGTACCGGTGACTCGCAGAGTCAATCGACTTTGTAACTTATCCTGCCTCTGTTTCTTAGTTTTGGTGTAACTTAGCAGAAAAGGGAGTCTCACCCAGTAAGAACATCCCCGGGGTGAAGAAGAGAAGGGTTTTCAAGTCAAATAATATCAAAAATGGCAATTCTAAGGAGCTCGAGTTCATAAACCCTGAAACCGAAGTTCTGGGTTGGGGTCCCCAGCAGAGTCGCCAGAGCTGTCACACCTCCCTTTTTACTACCCCACAAAAATGTATGCCTGAAAAGGGATTTTGTACCGATCCGTTTGGAAAGATACGTAGGGTATACCTCAATGTTCAAATACCCAAGACGGATATAACAACAAAGAGGAAGGAGTTTTTCCACTTAAAGGACAATCGGTTTGGGATTTTTATTAAATTATCAGAGTCTCCACTTGGGAAGATAAGGGTGTCCCAAGTCACCAATTAATCCCAAATCCAAGGAAATTGACTTGTTATTACTGTCTGTGAAACAAAGACCTTGATAAAGAACTCTGTTAACCCGGGAGATGGTGTTAGGCATTCCCGGATTCTGTGGTTTTAGCACGGTCGTTCAATCATCGTTCTCGAATCTTGTTTGACTTATTATAGATTTTAACAATACGTATGTGCTTTTGCTTTAATATTTTACAGAATTGCGACATCGCAAAAATGCACCTCGAGTCACACCGCAACCAGTACACCTGCGACTTTTGGTATATTTCGACTTTGCCGGGATTTAGGATTTGAGTTGCACCAAGTGCACACTCGTTCATAAGGAAGGTATATTAAATCGTGCCTAATAGAGTCTATCAGCTTTTAGTTCTTTTGGGAGAGGCTATGAAGTTTACTAGTAGCCTTCCCGGGTCTATTTATGTTTTAACTTCATTACTAGAGGGGGGCCCCATTGTTTATTGTCGTGTGAGGCTCGTCCCAATTACAGTTTTTAAAGTCCAACCCTATCGTTTAACTATATTTTCTATATATGTTTTTTCCTTAGCCAAATGGTCATTTCAACATCAAGCCGAGGCCGTTTTTATTTTTCTTCATTGGGCCTGGGCTCTTGACCTCTTACTTAAACGGGCACTGGATCTGCCCAGGTCGCAAAGACCCAGGCTGTTCTCAACCTTCTACTCAACAGCCCAGCCAATTTCATATCATAGTTTAGGCCCACGTTACATGTTAGGCCCAAACCAAATGGGAACAATAGTAATACGAGTAAACAACTGAAGATAAACATACACATCTGGAATAAATAATGGAATCAAATTGCACTTTTATTTATAAAAAAAAGGAAAATCAGTACACAAATTGTCAATATTAAATTTGAATCACAACTATCTGATGTACCTAAGGATTAAACTAAAAGACTGTTTCTATCTTTGATCCATACAAATGAATCTACACTAATCATTGAATTACTTACTAGTTGAGATTAAAAGGTTACTTAACTATTTATATACATATGCGAGAAAACATAAGGATTATTTAAGGACAAGATGAGTACTTACAACTACACTGTTACACTACCTAATTAATAGGAATTAAACCAGTTTAATATTTTCAAAGCCAATCCTATTCTAATTGTTACTTCAGCTGATTGTTTCACTTTTAAACCACTCAACTCTGGGTATTGATTTTTAAAAACAGTCTATCATCATGGGCATGATTTAAACAGGAGGATTACTCAATTAACAACTCGAGTACCTACATCTAAGTGATCCAAAGGTTCAAACATAACTAAACAGCTGATTTTACTGCGACTTAGCTCATTGCAATGTTATTAACCCAGTTATAAACTTTTCGTGACTGGATCTAATGTTTTTTCTACTTCGAAGCTTGTTTACGTTTAAATGCAGATCTACGACATTAGCTATGTGATTATGATTTACGAGACTACTATGAAGAACGGTTAATAGCTTTAAGTTGTGATTAACTAACCTATATTTTGGAGTTTTACCTATTTAAACTAGGTGATATACTATTATGACTACACCACCACTAGCTATTACACTGTTTTGTCTTTGTTTTTCTACTATTACATACTATACTACATCAATATTACAAATCTAAGCTAACACTAAACAGCTACGAAGATATTAGACTACAAATACATAATAACGCAAGAATATGAACTGGAACTTCATTTTTATTTCAGCAAATCATCACTACAGCTTCATTCGAACAGAGGTGTACCTGAATCAGCAAGTAGAAACCAATGAGTCTAGGGGATTAAGAAAATAAGAACAGCAACCGACTCGAACAGCAAATGCAACAATGATGGATTGAATATCAACGAACAGAAGGCCACAACAACAGCAAACAGGAATCCAAACAAAATTTGAGCAGAAAATCACAAGATAGACGACTACCAGATGCTCTCACTCAAAAATGCCCAAAAAAACCTGACTTGCTATATTACTACTTTTACTCTGAATTTCTCTTCAAAATCCAGTCTATATATATTTATATTTCGCTGAACTTTTCTTCTCAAAAGCCAGCCCATATTTAACTCTTTTTGGGGGTATATATAGGTGTAAGAGTGGCTGATTTCTTGGGGAAAAAGAATGGGATTAAATCCCACTTCTCCCCCTTTAAAATTGCTAAACTTACACTTAGACCCCATTTTCAGTTATCAAATCCCTTCCAGCATGTGCTGGAAGGTTCTATTAGATTCCCTTTTAAGGCTTTTACCAAAGTATCCCTAAGGGTTAAAGATTTTTACTGATTTCACTTTTTAGGGAGACCATTATACCCTTTAACCTCTGCAAAATTGCAGAAATCAGGGGTACAAATGACTCCCATATCCCTATGTGTTCTATATAATTCACTATTTTACCAATTTGACTTCCTTTTATACCCTTAGTGACTTTGTTGATTTACTCGACCTACCTAGGCCATGTTTTCAGCATTTTGGGGTTTATTTAACTAATGGCTAGTCCTTGCATTGGTATTTAAGGACTGGCCATATCTACTTTAAGGAACTATTTCAAACTTAGCCAATTTTGTTTCATTTTCAATTAATTAAGACCTTTTATTTCATTTTTAAACTAATTGCAGGACTAGCCTGCTTTATTGTTGTATTTAACTTATTTAATATTTAGCCAGTCTCAAGTTGATATTTGGCTTGGGTAATTGAACCCATTTGTTGAACACAGGCTGGGCCCAAGTCTTTGCAGACATAGCCACCTCTGATTCAGGGCTCAAATGAGCCTTGGTAAGTCTGATCTTGCAGACTTAACCAATTATTTACATAATTAGCCTATTTAACTGAACACAGGCTAGGCTAAGGTCTTTGCAGACCTAGCCACCTGTGTCTTAGGGCTCAAATGAGCCTTGGTGAGTCTGTACTTGCAGACTTGCACCATTTCTTGCACAACTAGCCTTTTTAACTGAACACAGGCTGGGCTAAGGTCTTTGCACACCTAGCCACCTGTGATTTAGGGCTCAAATGAGCCTTTGTGAGTCTGTACTTGCAGACTTGCACCATTTGTTGCACAACTAGACTTTTTAAGGTGGGCCAGTGTGCTGGACCTTGTAGAGTTGGTCAATTTGCAAAATTGACCACTCTTTGGTCACTTATTATCTTATAACCTACGGTTGTTTGATTTTCAATTTTAAACCTATTTCAATACTAGCCATTTTATGGAACTTAACACTAACAGCTATAACCAATCCCCTAAAGTTAATGAGTATTAATCACATGCTCACACTAATAAAGAACTATTGCAAACTAAGTCATTTAAACATGCAATTGCACACATAACCACGTGAGATCAAACATTGTGCATCAATCAAGTAAAACTCAGAAGGGGAAATTTGATAGTGTTGAATCTTAATCAATCAATTCACATAACCCAATTCCATGTGGCAAAGTGTCAATTACTATTAATTAGACTTAATTACAACTAGTTGATGTTAGATGATACATTGAAAAACCCCAAAATCTTCAAGGTTCATGGGCATTGACATACACAGAAGCTAAACTCTCACAAACAGTCAGTAATAGATGAAACATGACTCATTTTTTTAGACACAAGGACCACAGAATAGCATAGACATGGTAGCCAATATATTTTCAAGTACTAACCCTAACTTTAATAAGATAAAAATAAAGCATAAAAAAGATTCATGGGGAAACAGTGAAGAAGAAACCTAACATCTATCATGCCAAGTAATAGAGAAAGAAGTAAAATCAGATTAACATGCTTATCTTAGCAGATGAAGGAACAGAAGAGGTGGTATAAACCAATTATTAGAGAAAAGTCATGGTTTTAATCAGAAGATTTAGGGGAATAGACAAAGATAAGGTAAAACAAACTTAATATAAGAGACCAACAACTAATCCTAGCCCTAAAACTAAGCATGAGAAGAAACAGAAGAGAAGAATCATTCAAACTATTGAGAGCTAACAAAGAAGACTAATACAGAATGAGAGTCAAAACTTAAACATGCAAAGGAGATGTTGAAGACCAACAAGATGGAGAGGCCTAATACTAACAGAGGACAAAGACAAAGACAAAAGAAAGATATCCAAGTCAAGTCTTCAAATCAGAACAAAAATCTAGACAAGCGAGATAAACCTAGTATAAGAGATGAATAGCAATTACTAGAAAATATGTAAGGAATCATAAAAAAAGCAACAAACATACTGTTGAAGACTAATAGATCAGAAATCACAATACAGATGAAGAAGCACAAGATAAAAGATAGATCTTTTGACTCAGAAAAAAAGAACATAATTTGCAGCAGACAGAACAGAAGAACAACTAGATGAAAAGAAGATTCTAGAAATAAAAACAGGCAAAACAAGAAAATAGCATGAAGACGAACAAGATGAACAAAAAAAAAACCCTAATACTAGCCAGATCTTTCAAGCTAAAGAAACAAAATAGTCAAAACAGGAAAATAACATGGAGATGAACAAGATGAACAAAAATCCTAATACTAACAGGCTCTTTGAATCAGAGAAACAAACACAGATAACATAGAAAAATATCACAGAAGAAAGATATGAACAATGAACAAGTTAGAAAAAACCCTAGTAGTAACAGATGAAACACAAGATTTCAAAATCTTAAGAATATAAAAATAGACAGAAATATCAAGACAAAAGCAATTAAACAAATGGAAACATGAATATTAACAAACAAAAGAAGTAGATAAATCAAAGAAGAGGGCGAGGGTACTAAGCTTTGCAGTGCCTGTCCCCTGAGCTTCCCCTTTCACCTTTCTCGTTTTTTTTCAGTCTCATTCAGACCTTTTCTTTGTTTCTTTTTCTTTATTCACTTTATCTCATTTTTCTTTTCTTGTTTTCCTTTTTTAGACTTCAAGGTGAAGTCTTTTGGTTTTTCTTTTTTGGAGTAGAGTGTTTGGGAGAGGGTAAAGGCTAGATCTTAGAGAAGGTTTAGTTTTGAGTCGCCGGAGTTAGGGTTCCGGCGACTTTCTTTTGGATATTCAACGGGTTCAGGGTATATTCGAGGGATTTCAAGGCTATGGGGGGAGGGTAGATCGGACCATGGTGGTCCTTTTGGCGTTGGTTTGAAGAAGGATTTCATTGCTCTTGGTCACCGGAGGTAGGTTCCGGTGATCGGAAAATCAAGAATAGGGGGTGTTTCAAATGGGCTTTAGGGTAAAGAAGATGAAGAAGAGAAGAGGGGAGGTGAGGGGATGGCCAGAGACCACCGTGTAGGGTGGTGGCCTCCATGGCTGGTGAGGGTTTGCAGAGAGGGAGGCGAGGAAGAAGACAAGGGAGAAGAGAGAAAGGGGGCGGCTAGGTTTGGGTAGGTTAGAAATGGCTGGTCTCAGACGGACCAAATCCTTTTATAGGCGGGGAGGATAAGGTGATCTGGACCGTTGATCTGATGAAGATCAACGGTCATTAGCACCGTTACTAAAACGACGCCGCTTGATTACATATGACACTTAAGCTTTCAACCATCAGATCATTTCACACGAACGGCTGAGATTCGATCTCACACTTAATTAATTGAATTAAATCCGGATTGATTCTCAGTCGTTGGATTTGGTGCAACGAACTGCTGAGATCACTAATCACTTGATGGTCTGGACCGGACCTTTGGGCCAACGTATTTGGGCCACTCAATTCAAATTCTTTTGGCCCCAAGCAATTATACCTAAATGTATTTTTGTATTTTCTGATGTTTTTAATTATTTTTATGTATTTTCTTTTTTGTATTTTTTTTTCTTTTCTTTTGTATTATTTAAATTATTCAATTTCCTACGTGCACTAATTATTTGATATTTTTTGGCAATTTTCTACTATTTCTTCCCTAATTTCCGCTATTAATGCTCTTTTTTTTTATTGATTTTCTTTTAACTACTTAATTCAAAATGCATGTATTTAACCTATATTTTTTGATTTTCTAATTTTAATTATTTAAGCACATAAAAATGCATTTAATTTCAAACAAGACATGCAATTACACTCAAAACTATTATTTTATTTTTAATTTTGGAACTTTGTTTGCCTAGTGCAAAAATCATGTGCTCACAAAGGTCGCTAGAGTCGGTATTCACATCCGATAGGTCATTCTTCTGTAGGTTTCTTGTTAGGAATCGTATTTTCCCTTCTCTATATTTTTCATACCTTGTTTTACCTCCCTCTTATTGAGTCTGTTGGGTCATAACAAGTGAAGAAATGATTTCAAAATTTGCCACCAAGCTTTCCAACTGCACGAGATGGGATTTGGCCAACAACAGATTGTCACAAGTCAGGAAAAGACAAGGCCAGTGATTTAAGCTAAAAGTGAAACATGTGCAATGAAGCGGGTAACAATAAAAATTTTTGGGGTTCATGCGACACGCAAAGGTCGGCAAAGTGCCAACTCGGGGGAAAATATAACAAATGCAAGTATGGGGATTGAACAAAGAGAGGGCATACATATTCTGACAAAGGAAGGAGTCACTCAAGCAACATTCACGGTCTTCAAACGAAATCATTGAAGTAATCATAGACTTCAAGATCTGATTTTGTGGGATCCGTCAAGAAATGAACAACATACATGCCTTAAGGGAGGCGGGTTTGGACAAAGAAAAAGTGAAAATGGATAGTTGGTGAACAGGAAAGGCATTCAAATGGAAAGCAATCGCCATTAAAGTTCAAGGCCACAACCAACCACCACATTTAAAACTGACAGATTTTTCTTTGCTTTGAAACAGGGGCAAAAGATATTCTACAAAAGAATTATCAAATTGGGGCAAAAAAAGTTTTTGTCATTTTCTTGAAATCGGGTAGTCATCCGAAGAGCATGAAGGTAAATACAATTGTTTTGAAGTTGGAAAATTCAAGTCGAATGTAAAAGAAACAAGTGTCAGAGAATGATAAGATGTCAAAATCTTAGTCTGTTGAAACTTTCTCCTAAGACTGAAAATCTTAGTCCGATGAATTTTTCACCTAAGATAAAAGGAGAATCTTAGTCTGTTGAAACTTTCTCCTAAGATAAAAGTCTTAGTCTAATGAATTTTTCACCTAAGATAAAAGGAAAGAATCTTAGTCTGTTGAAACTTTCTCCTAAGAAGAAATCTTAGTCTGATGAATTTTTCACCTAAGATAAAGGGATAATGTAAGTTGAAAACAAAGGAAAGACATAATTTGAAAATGAAAGTAGAAGTCGGATGTGGAAAAATGAAGGGCATAATTTGAAAAGAAAAGGAAGGCATAATAAAAAGTTGGAAAAGAAAGAAAGGCAAAAGTCGAAAAAGAAAGGAATGTTTGTTGAATTTGTAAGACTTAAGAAAGTCTGAATTGAAAATGGACCCAGTCTGATGAATTATCTCGTGGAGTCAAAATCTCAGTCCGATGGATATTCCTCCTGAGACAACACAGAAAATAGACCCAGTCTGAGGAATTATCTCCTGGAGTCAAAATCTCAGTCCGATGGATATTCCTCCTAAGACTACATTGAAATGGACATAGTCCAATGAGAAACAAAATCTTAGTCTGTTAAAACTTTCTCCTAAGATTAAAGGTCTTAGTCTGATGAATTTTTCACCTAAGATAAATTTTAGTCCCAAAGCAACACAATTTTAATTTATGTTCAGGCGTCCACCTAGATAACAAGGGAATGTTTTTCTGCATTTTTTAATTTTCATGCAGCAGGCACCCACCTAGATAACAAGGGAATATTTTTCTGCATTTTTCATTTTTCATGCATCAAGCGCCCACCTGGATAACAAGGGAATATTTTTCTGCATTTCATTTTCATGTATAAGGCGCCCACCTGGATAAAAAGGGAATATTTTCTGCATTATTAATTTCTGCATCAGGCGCCCACCTAGAAAACAAGGGAATACTTTTCTGCATTTTTAATTTCTGTTCAGGCGCCCACCTGGAAAACAAAGGAATATATTTCTGCATTTTTAATTTTCTGTTCAAGCGCCCACCTGGAAAATGAGGGAATACTTTTTCAAAAAAATGAAATTTTTCTTTAAATTCTGACATTCAATAATATGATGTGCCCAATCACCATACTGGAGTAGAAAAATCTTTCTTTGGTTGTTTATTTTGTCACAAGAAGGGGTCCACCTGGAAAATGGACGCATATTTCAAATTCAAGTAGTTGAACAAGTTCAAGGCAATAACAAGAATGCCGTTGGAAGAGAAAATACAAGTTCAATGCAATAACAAGAATGCCATTGGAAGAGAAAATACAAGTTCAGGGCAATAACAAGAATGTCGTCAGAAGAGAAAATGCAAGTTCAAGGCAATAACAAGAATTCCGTTGGAAGGAATACAAGATACAAGATCAAGAAAATACAAAAAAAAAACAAGTTGGAAGACATAGATAGGATTTTTGTAATTCATAAACCATAGCTTAGGCTAGCTTCTTTTATTTTTACCATGGTGTAATAAGGGGACAGTCAGCAGTAACGGTAGTAACAACGACAACAGCAGTGAGATCACGGTCTTTGGTAGTTTTAAACTACCAGACCTTCCCGAACTACACTGACCTAATTCTTGTTTAGCCCAGGATATGTAGGCAACCTCTAAAGCAGGGTGCGGTCAAAATGTTTCAAAATGCTTCACAACGGAATACTCCAACGGGTAAAAATCCCTCATTACTGCTCACTTATCTTTGCACTGAAACTCTTCGTGTTCCCGAGCAAAGAGAAGTAGCTGTGACACGTGATTTTTACCCTACACTTGAGTTGTTCCCATAAAATTCAAATAAATAATTTTTCCTTATTTTTTATAATTTTTGTGAATTTTATGTTTGCATGTTATCTGTGTGTGATAAATAAAAAATACAAAAATGCATTTAGAAATTAAATTTTCATGTATTAGATATTAATTCGTTTTTAACAAATTAACGAAAAATAAAAAAAAATATTAATTTGCTTTTAAATTGAAAAATTGCCAAAAAAGAAGGTAATTAGTTTAATAGTTTTAATAAATTCCAAATAATTATAAAATAGGAAAAATACAGAAAAATACAAAAGAAAATTGAAATAAAATATAGATACAAAATACAAAATAAAAGAAAATACAAGAAATTAAATAAAATAAACAAGGAAAAAATTAAAAGAAAAAATGGTCTTAATTAAGAGACCAACATTGGGTTAATTAACCTAAATTCCCAACTGCCTAGGCCCAAAACTTTTCCATGCCAGGCCCAAAACGTCAATTACCCAGTCTAGCTTAGTAATTAATACAACGTAGTATAATTGTCAAACTACGTCGTTTCATAATTAAAAGACTAAGGGCCAATCGTGACCGTCTGTGAACTTTGATCCAACGGTTGAAAATGGATTAAAAATAATTTTTGATATAACACAAAACAGTCATGATTAGAATTATACAGACCCCTTCGTCTCTTTCATTCACAAACCCCCCTACTGTAACGATGGCCGTCGCCTAGGGTTTCGCGACCTACGGCGGTGGCCGGCCTCATTTCTCAACCAAATTAACACAAAATAATCCCCCAGTCATCCTCATCACTATCTTACAATAGGTTACCTTCGAAAACCAACTAATCGTCCCAGATATTAAACCCTAGTTGCGCCGCCACCCCACCCACGGCGGTGCCGCCACCCAAAACCCTCAAAAACCTCACATCCCATCATTCTTCAACTCCCCCAACCTTGTATCAAAAGGTTTTAAGCCTTAAAAATTGTCACAATGATTAAAACAGAATCTATTTAAAGAAAAGTCAAGAACAAATGATATTGAAGAAGAAGCAAGAAAATAATCAAGAAAGATTCAAGAAAAATGAAGAGAAAAACCGAAGAAAGGAAAAAATAAAAAGCTAAGTTCTTCTTTTTAATTTTATGCATATTTTGAAATCTGTTTTACTCGTCTATCTCTGTTAATTTCTTAAGACAAGAATGAACGCGTTATAAATGTGTTGCGAATCTGTTCCTTGTTATTTCTTTTGTGATTTTAGTTCATCTTTGATTTCTGTTAGATTTCTCTCTTTTCTTATTTCTGATCAATAAGTAAAATTAAAAAGATCATTCTTAATTTCTCTCTTTTTCGATTTCTCTTATTTCTAATTCATTTTCTCAGATTTAATAAGTAAAATTTAACAGTAAAGATCAGACTGTAATTTTCAATCCGTTGATAATGGGTATTATTTGTTGATTAGTGAATCTGTTTATGAATATGTTTTGATCCTGTTTTAGAAATCAAGCTGATTAATGGCCGATTGAGTTTATTCTGTTAACTACAACCTTAATTGTTTTGTTAATTAGTCAGCCGTTCAATAGGGTTTGATTGGTTATAGCTGAAATTAGTGATTTAGTTCGATTATAAGATACACCCTTAACAATTTTATATTCAAGTAGGTCAACAGTTAAAGTCACATGATTCGTATCCACCTAAGGAGTTTACTTGATAAATCCAATTACGATTAGTTATTGCGATTAATAAGACTCAACCATCTATCAATTTGTTCCCTGAGTCTTGTTAATTGAATAATTGATCAAAAGTTGCTACGTTTGTAAGACTTCCTAGGGTTGGTTATTGATGTAATGTAATTTTAGTTAGCAAACTAATTCTGAATTTTGATTAAAAGGGCTAATTGGTAAATTAAACTATAGTCACTTAATTGCGGCTATTTGATAAATACAAATCTGAAAATTGGTTGAAGTAAGAATAAAATACAGAATTTTGAAATGTAATAAACCTTAAGAACTAGGGGTAAAATAGGGAATAGAAATTGGTATAATTGTAATAAGACTAAAAGGAAAAGGGGTACAATTGGGAAAGGAAATGGTAAAAATGTTATAAATATAGAGGATTAAGGGCAGTTTGGGTATAAAAGGGTAGAATTAATAGTTCTCCTAAGCAAGTAAGGGTACAATAGGTACTACAATGAATTAGAACATAGTAAAACCTTCTAGTTGGGGTTTTAATGTAACTTTTAATAGAATAAGTGCAGTAATCTGCCTAATAAACTATAAATTAGAGGGTTGTTAATGAAATAGTTCAAATTTGAATTTTTCTCCTATTTGGGTCTATAAGTAGACATAAAATCTGCAGAATTAAGGACCTTCTTGTTGAACCTTAGAGATTATTTTTTAGACTTTTGAATCTGAAAAACTGGAGGAAAACCTTAGAATAAACTTCTGGAAGATTTTCAGTTCATTTTGATATTTTAAACCTTCTCTCAAGCCTGGAAAATCCAGAAAATCCAAAAAAATAGTTTGTTGTTTTTCTGAAATTTGATACATATAATTTCAGATTCATTTTCTTCTTTATACCTTCAAATACATATCCAAAATCCAAAATAATAAGGAACTCAACCACGGATCAGTAGAAGAACTGCTTTTACAGTAATTTGAATGTGAATTCTGGTTTTGAAACAATTTGAAATTCTAAAAATTGTCTCCTGGTTTGGTTTCATTGAAATTCTGAAAGCTGCTTGGTTTCATTGTTGTTGTTGATCTCCTTGCTAAAATTTGAATACTGAACTGCTATTGTTGTGACTATTACTGTTGGAATTTGTTTGTTGCATCCTGTCTAGCTGCCGTGTCTATTAGATCTAATGGATTTCAACTTTTCAGGAACATATTTGTAACCTCAAGCCTACAGAAATGAAGTAAATGAATGGAAATATTCAATGTGACATTGTTGTGACTTTTATTTTCGGTTTTTTCTATTCTATATACAAATCTAGCTAGAGACATTTGTATTCATTTAGGATTAGTTTAATTGTAATTAATTCTCATTTTGGACTGGACTGGACTGATACATTTAAATTAGCTCATAGTATATTTTTCGTTAGCATCTCTTAAAACAGGAAGCCTTAATGGCTAATAAGATTGAAATATCATATGATATATAGGTGATAAATGCAACGGTTATGTTTAGGTTCCAGGTTAAAAGATCTACAATTGTGCATATCATTAGTTTCTTTCAAAATAATGAATTACTTAAAAGTAGATGATTAGCTGAAAACAGCGAATTCCATGACTGATCTGTACAGTGATCATTGGAATCTAAGTGTTAAGAATTAACATGATATTATTTTTGTGACAATACTTTAGTTTAAGAATAAGTTATATAATTTTTGTGCTAATACAGCTTGGATGTCATCATTTTAATGTTATAAAGACTGCAATAAATTTCATACATTACTGCTGACTCTCTAGTAATTTAACTAAATATCAGCCATTATGGAATTATAGTTTAATTGAAATGTTTAATTCTCAATGAAATGTAATGTCACGACCCAGATTCGGTCGTGATGGCACCTAACAATTAAGCTAGGCCAGCTAGACCAACAATTGTTTATCACAAATAAATATCAGTCCCAAATGGACAACTCAAGAAGAATATATGAGTCAAAGAACAACAACAATAATAATACGAACAAAATACTGAGAAGTGCGAAAACAACTAACACTCCCAAAGATATGGAGTCACAAGTGTAGAGCCTCTAATCAAAACCGAACAAAAGTAGAGAATACTGTATAAAAGTTCTCAAAACTGAACATAAAGTAACAACTGAAAAGAGAGGAGGAGCTAGGTTCTGTGAACGTCGACAACTACCTCAGCAACTCGATATGACTATGTGAAAGCTGGAAATGCTCGTCTACTTCTCTCGAGTACCTGAATCAGCACACAAAAGATGCAGGGAGTAAGGGTGAGTACTAAGTACTCAGTGAGTAATAAATATATACAAGTAGCTGAAAGCAAGAAATCCATAGAATACCACAAAATGAAGCTAAACTACAGTCCGATCCTCCTACGAACTAGCAACAATAGTACAATACAATTATCATAGATAATTCAACAGATAAAGATGCAATGCAATGCACATAACCGTTATGGTGTGTAGCCCGATCCATTTAACGTTTACGGTGCTCACTAGGGGTGTGTACAGACTCCTGAGGGGCTCCTACAGCCCAAGCACAATACAGCTGCTGCGTGCAGCCCGATCCTCATATCATTTCAATCACTGCGGCGTGCAGCCCGATCCATCCACAGTCCACAACAATCATATAAGTCACAAAATAGCTTAAATTACTTATTTCCAGGTTCCTTTTTCATTAATTATGAAAATACGTTAACTTTTATTTAATTTTTGTAAAACAGGTGACTTAGCAATTCAATACTGTGATTTCAACCCAGGACTGAGATCAACGATTTAAGCAAGTATAGCTATCACATATATAATTATCCCCTAGGGATACTACAGGTAGGCACAAGGCCTCAAACACGGCTTGCAGGCTACGATTATCAAACACAGTGTTTGTCCACCACTAATATCATATTATACTCATTCGGGATGAACTAAGTCTAGATCCCCATTCACAACCAATCCCCGCACCTGCCACGGGGTGCCAGCCACGCTCTACTAGCGTCACAATGTGCTAAGCAGGGGATTCGAACCCTCAGGCTACCATATACACAAACTACTCACCTCTAGATGGTCGTAGACTCGTCCGCAATGCCTTTTCCTTTAGAATTCGCTGCCTCACGCGTAGAATCTATTCAAACCACAACAATTATGTTATTTACAAGTCAAAGAAACATAACCCAATTCAATTTACATGAAAAACGCATAAATACACTAAGTTGGCAAAAACCCGACCCGGGCCCGCTGTCCAAACAATTCCAAAACTTATTCCAATGCGATCCTCGTCTCGCCATGAGTCCGTCCATATAAAATTTATCGAAATCGGAGTTCAAATGGCCTTTCAAAACTCAAAAATTCATTTTCAATACATAGGCCATAATTCTTCACAGTTTCCACCCAATTTCATGAAGATTGATGTTAATTCTACCATAAAATTATGTTTTTGAGTCAAGAAATTTACCTCCGATGATTACCCGATGAATTCCCAGCGGTTTCCCGTGAGTTCTTCTCTCTAGGGTTCAAAATTTGTGTTTTTGGTGAATGAACCCGTGACTACACTGTTTCTGCAATTTAATTTTACTGACAGACCCGTTACTCTACGCGTCCGCGATGAGCCTCACGCGTCCGCGATTACTCGCTCAGCTAACCCTTCGCGAACGCGACGCCTCTCACACGTTCGCGAAGGATAATCTCCCAGCCGCCGGATTTCTCTTCTACGCGAACGCGTAGGTCCTCACGTGAACGCGAAGTTTCGCCTTTTCCTCCTTCGCGAACGAGTCCTCCAGACTCGCGAATGCAATGCTTAAGCCCACCTGGCCTTCCCAAACCCGACCTAGGTCCACGCGAACGCGAAGGCTTAAATGCCTGCACAGTTTTCTACAATTTTCTACAGGTTTTTCAAAGTTTAAAATGCCCGGATGATGGTCCGAACTCATCCCGAGGCCCCCGGGACCCTAACGAAAACCACCAACCTACTCCACAACATAATACGGACTTGTTCCAATCAAAAAAACACCATCCTAAACATCAAAATCACCATTTTCACACGGATTCAAGCCTAAGTTTCTTCAAAACTTCTGAAACCAACATTCAATCCAAAAACCGATCAAACGACGTCCGAATGACCTGAAAATTTGCAGACATACCCAAAATCACATATCTACAAAAATTGTCGGACTTTCATTCCGACCCCCGAATCAAAATCTCACCTACCGTCTGGATTTCGTCAAAATTCAACCTTAGCCAATTCAAGCCTAAAACTACACCGGGCCTCCGAATTCGATTCCGATTGCTCCCCTAAGTCATAAATGATCCCCCGAAACTAGTCAAATCATCATAATCCGATTCTGAGCACTCTAACTAATTAGTCAACTCTAGGTTGACTTTCCATATTTAAGCTTCCTTCAAAGAAGCTATATGCCTCATTTTCAACCCGAATCTCTCCTAACTCACCAGATAAACTCTAACACTGATATAAAAGCATAAAACATGTAAATGCAAGGTAACGAGGTGGCAAATTCCCGTAACGACGGGCCAAATTGTTACATTCTCCCTAACTTCAACAAACGGTCATCCGCGAACGGGTTAAGAAACATACCTGAAGCATCAAATAAGTATGGATATCTGCTCCGCATCTCCTGCTCGGTCTCCCAAGTTGCTTTCTCCACGGGATGACCTGTCCACTGCACTTTCACTGAAGCTATGTACTTAGATCTCAGCTTACGAACATGTCGACCCAAAATGGCTACCGGCTCCACATCATAGGTCAAGTCCTCATCTAGCTGTATCGTGCTGAAGTCTAATACATGAGATGGGTCTCCAACATACTTCCGGAGCATAGATACATGGAACATCGGGTGAACTCCCGACAAACTAGGTGGCAAAGCAAGCATATAGGCCACCTCCCCAACTTTCTAAAGCACCTCAAAAGGTCTAATGAACCTTGGGCTCAACTTTCCTTTCTTTAGAAACCTCATAACGCCCTTTATAGATGAAACCTTTAGAAACACCTTCTCACCCATTGAATAAGACACATCT
Source organism: Nicotiana noctiflora (assembly GCA_032618575.1). NCBI lineage: Eukaryota > Viridiplantae > Streptophyta > Magnoliopsida > Solanales > Solanaceae > Nicotiana > Nicotiana noctiflora. Next base: position 118,557 of record JASVEL010012334.1, read on the forward strand.
CGGACCTTTTGGTCTGCATAACTCTTCTGACACGACTGAGCTGTACGAAGTCTTTCCTGAATCACCTTCACCTTGTCTAAGTCATCCTAAACTAACTCTGTCCCCAACAACCTAGCCTCGTTGGGCTCAAACCAACCGATTGGATCTACACCGCCTCCCATATAAAGCTTCATACGGCGCCATCTGAATGCTGGACTGGTAGCTATTATTATAAGGAAACTCTGCAAGAGGCAAGTAATCAGCCCTTGAACCACCGAAATCAATGACAAAAGCACGCAACATGTCCTCTAATATCTAAATAGTACGCTCAGACTACCCATCCGTCTGTGGATGAAATGTTGTGCTCAGCTCTACCTGTGAACCCAACTCTCGCTAAAATGTCCTCCAAAACTGAGAAGTGAACTGGGTACCTCTGTCTGATATAATAGAAATGGGAACTCCATGCAATCTCACAATCTCACGGATGAATATATCTGCCAACCGCTCCAAGGAGTATGTAGTACACACTGAGATGAAGTGAGCTGACTTGGTCATCCTATCCATGACCACCCAAACTGAATCAAACTTCCTCGCTGTCCGAGGGAGTCCACTAACAAAGTCCATAGTGATCCTTTCCCACTTCCACTCAGGAATATCAATAAGCTGGAACACACCACCAGGTCTCTGATGCTCGTACTTGACCTGCTGACAATTTAGACACCATGCCATATGATTCACAATATCTTTCTTCATCTTTCTCCACCAATAATGATGTCTCAAATCTTGATACATCTTTGCGGCTCCTGGATGAATAGAATACCGCGAGCTATGGGCCACCTCTAATATCAATTCACACCATCAAAATTGGGCACGCATATCTGGCCCTGCATCCACAACACCCCATCACTATCAATAGTGACATCTCTGGCATCATCATGCTGAACCATGTCCTTAAGGACAAGTAAGTGTGGATCATCATACTAGCGCTCTCGAATACGATCATATAAAGAAGAACGAGCTACTACACAAGCCATAACCCGACTGGCCTCACAAATATCTAGCCTCACCATCTGATTAGCTAGCGCCTGAACATCAACTGCAAGGGGTCTCTCCCTAACTGGAATATAAGCCAAACTGCCCATACTAATAGCCTTCCGGCTCAATGCATCGGCCATAACATTGGCCTTTCCGGGATGGTACAAAATGGTAATATCATAGTCTTTAAGCAATTCAAGCCATCTCCGCTGCCTCAAATTGAGATCTTTCTGCTTAAAAAAATGCTGAAGGCTGCGGTGGTCTGTATATACATCACAAGATACCCTATACAAGTAATGCCTCGAAAGTTTCAAGGCATGAATAATAGCAGCTAACTCCAAATCATGAACATGGTAGTTCTTCTCGTGGGGATTTAGATGATGAGAAGAATATGCAATAACTCTACCCTCCTACATCAATACACAACCGATCCCAACTCTAAAAGCATCACAATATACCATATAAGACCCTGAAGCTAATGGCAACACAAGTACCGGAGCTGTGGTCAAAGCCGCCTTGAGCTTCTGAAAGCTCTCGTCACATTCATCAGACCACATAAATAGAGCATTCTTCTGCATCAACTTAGTCAACGGTGAAGCAATAAATGAGAAACACTAAACAAACCGGCGGTAATAGCCTGCCAAGCCGAGAAAACTCCAAATTTCAGTAGCTAAGGAAGGTCTGGGCCAATTATACACTGCCTCGACCTTCTGTGGATCAATCCGAATACCATCACTGGACACTACATGTCCCAGAAATGTCACAGTATCAAGCCAGAACTCACACTTAGTGAATTTTGCATAAAGCTTTTCTTCTCTCAACCTCTGCAATACCACCCTCAAGTGGTGTGCATGCTCCTCCTGGCTGCGTGAATACACCAGAATATCATCAATAAACACGATCATGATAGAATCAAGGTACGAGCGAAATACACTATTCATCAAGTGCATGAATGCGGCTAGGGCATTAGTCAGCCCGAAAGACATCACCAGAAACTCGTAGTGCCCATATCGCATTCTGAACGCTGTCTTCATAATATCTGAGTTCCTGATTTTCAACTGATGATAGCCCGATCGAAGATCAATCTTAGAAAATATACTAGTTCCCTGGAGCTGATCAAATAAATCCTCAATACGAGGCAGTGTGTACTTATTCTTCATTGTTACCTTGTTCAGTTGCCTATAATCAATGCACATTCTCATTGTGCCATCTTTCTTCTTCACGAACAATATTGGTGCACCCCAAGGTGACACACTCGGGCGAATGAAACCCTTATCTAAGAGTTCTTGAAGTTGCTTTTTCAATTATTTTAACTCAGCTGGTGCCATGCGATAGGGAGGAATAGAAATGGGCTAAGTGCCCGGCACCAAGTCAATACCAAAGTCAATATCCCTGTTAGGCGGCATGCCCGACAGGTCTGCTGGAAATACATCCGGAAACTCCCTCACAATGGGGACTGAATCAAGACTGGGTGTCTCAGCCTCGACATCTCTAATGAAGGACAAATAAGATAAACAACCCTTCCCAATAATTTGTTGGTCCTTTATATAAGAAATTACCCTGTCGGACACATAATCAGTCAAGCCACGCCACTCGATCCACAGATTACCTGGAATAGCTAGTGTGATTGTCTTGGCATGACAATCCAGAATCCCATGGTAAGGAGATAACCAATCCATACCTAGAATCACATCGAAATCTACCATGCCCAATAGTAACAAGTCAACTCGGGTCTCCAGACCCCCAATAGTAATATGACATGATCGATATACCTGATCCACAACAGCAGTATCCCCCACCAAGGTAGACACATGTACAGGCAAGGCAAGAATACCACGGGTCATATCCAAATGATGTGCAAAGAAGAAACATAGGAATTGGTGGATCCGGGATCAAATAAGACAGAAGCAACCCTGTGGAAGACTGAGATAATACCTGAAATGACATCATCCGAGGCACTAGCATCCTTCATATCCGGAAGAGCATAGAAAAGAGCCTGGCCTCCGCTAGTACGATCCTCGCCCCTAGGGTGACCCCTGGCCACCTAGCCACGACTCCTAGCTGACTATGTTGGTGCTGAAGAAACAGGAGTAGAAGACGAGGGCTGATCCCTCTGCTGAGACTGCCTACGAATCCACTCAGGACACTCTCTCTTGATATGGCCCAAGTCGCCGCACTCAAATCAACAGCCCAAAGATGGAAAAAGGGGCTGCTGAGGACCCCTCGCTGCACATGAATCCTATGCTGAGGAAGCAGGAGCAGAGCTCTGAGCTGGAAGAGCACTGAATGCAGGCTGACTCTGCAGACGGCCCTGCTGAGCCTAATAGCCCTGATGGCCCTGACAACCATGATCCTGGACTCTGCACGTCCAGACTGATGAGATCTGAAAGAACGACCCCTGCTATGCCGAGGCTGGCCCCTAGACGGAGTACCACTGTAACTACTAGTACTACGAGGCCTCTTAGCCTCTCTCTCCTCCCACTCTTTGTGGCGATCTGTCTCAATATGACGGGCAGCATCAACCACCTTCTTAAAGGTAACTGTCGAAGCTCACTCTCTGGTCATCAATATACGAATGGGATAGATAAGACCATCTATAAATCTCCTGATCCTCTCTCTGTCCGTAGGAATCATCCACATAGCATGACGGGCTGGCTGTGTGAATCTCATCTCATATTGAGTAACTATCATATTCCCCTGTTTTAGCTACCCAAACTGATGACGCATCTCCTCCCTTTAGGACTGAGGCACATACTTCTCCAAAAATACCGTGGAGAACTGCTGCCAAGTGAGGGGCACTGCCCCAGCGGGCCTACACCTCTCAAAATCCTCCCACCACTGGAATGTTGGACCGATGAACTGAAAAGTGGTGAAAGCAACACCGCTGGACTCCAGAATACCCGCGGTGCGAAGCATACGCTGACATTTATTAAGAAAAACCTGGGCGTCCTCGCCCTCAGCACCACTAAACGCCGGAGGCTGTAGCCTCTCAAACCTCTCTAAACGATGCTGCTCATCGTCAGGCATAACTGGAACCACATGAGCAGGGGCTGTTGCAACGGGTGCAGCTGCTGAACTAGAACTGCCCCAGGTGCCTGAATACCCTATACTATCGGCTCGGGTGTGCGAGCCACAGGGGTCTGATTCCCTCCCCCTGTCTGTGAAGAAGTCGCTGTAGTAAAGGCTGCAACTACCTGAGCCAAGCTAGTGCGTATTAATAGAATCTAAGCCAAAGTCTTCTGAAGACCCGGTATCACAATAAGAACTGCCAGTGCCTGAACCTGAGTTGCCCCAATGTCTGCAGCTGGAACCTGATCCTGAACCTGGGCCACCGGTGTTGGAATCTCACCCGGAGTATGGTCAGCTGGTGGGTCAGCAGGTGCTGGTACTGCCGCCCTACCTCTACCATGACCACGGCCTCTAGGTGCCAATAATGGTCATCCACCACGTCCGCTAGCATGTGTTCTCGCCATCTTCGAGAGAATAGAATATGGAAAAGTTTAGTTTCACGATAACACAAACCGTACGATATGAATCCATGAAATGTGAGTTTTTTATAAAGTTTTTGTAGCCTTCTGAGGATAGATACGGACGTCGACATACCGATCCGTGAAAGCCTACTAAATCGGCTCATGACTCGCGAGTCCTAGTAACCTAGGCTCTAACACCGACTTGTTACGACCCATATCTGGTCGTGATGGCGCCTAACAATTAAGCTAGGCCAGCTAGACCAACGATTGTTTATCACATATGAATATCAGTCCCAAATGGACAACTCAAGAAGAATATATGAGTCAAAGAACTCCAATAATAACAATACAAACAAAATACTGAGATGTGCGAAAACAACTAACACTCCTAAAGATCTGGAGTCACAAGTCTAGAGCCTCTAATCAAAACCGAACAAAAGTAGAGAATACTGTTTAAAAGTTCTCAAATTTGAACATAAAGTAACAACTGAAAAGAGAGGAGGAGCTAGGTTCTGCGAACGTCGGCAGCTACCTCAGCAACTCGATATGACTCTGTGAAAGCTGGAAATGCTCGTCTACTTCTCCTGGGTACCTAAATCTGCACAAAAAAGGTGCAGGGAGTAGGGGTGAGTACTAACTACTCTATGAGTAATAAATATATACAAGTAGCTGAAAGCAAGAAATCCATAGAATACCATAGAATGAAGCTAAACTACAATCCAATCCTCCTATGAACTTGCAACAACAGTACAATACAATTATCACAGATAATTCAACAGATAAATATGCAATGCAATGCACATAACTACTACGGTGTGTAGCCTAATCCATTTAACGTCGACGGCGCTCACTGCGGTGTGTACAGACTCCGGAGGGGCCCCTACAGCCCAAGCGCAATACCGCTGCGGCGTGCAGCCCGATCCATCCTCAGTCCACAACAATCTTATAAGTCACAAAACAACTTAATTACTTATTTTAGGTTCCTTTTAATTAATTATGAAAATACATTAATTTTTATTTATTTTTTGCAAAACAGGTGACTTAGCAATTCAATACTGTGATTTCAACCCAGGACTGAGATCAGTGATTTCAGCAAGTATAGCTATCACATATATAACTATCCCCTAGGGATACTACAGGTCGGCACAAGGCCCCAAACACGGCTTACAGCCCACGATTATCAAACACAGTATTTTTCAACCACTAATATCATATTATACTCATTCGAGATGGATTAAGTCTAAATCCCCAGTCACAACCAATCCCCGCACCTGCCACGGGGTGCGAGCCACGCCCTACTAGTGTCACAATGTGCTAAGATGGGGTTTCGAACCCTTAGGCTACCACATACACAAACTACTCACCTCTAGCTGGTCGCAGACTCGTCCGCAATGCCTTTTCCTTTAGAATTCAGTGCCTCACGCGTAAAATCTAGTCAAACCACAATAATTATGTCATTTACGGGTCAAAGAAACATAACCCAATTCAATTTACAACAAACGCATAAATACACTAAGTTGGTAAAACCCGACCCCAAGCCCGCTGCCCGAAAAATTCCGAATCTTATACCAACGCAATCCTCGTCTCGCCATTAGTCCGTGCATATAAAATTTATCGAAATCGAAGTTCGAATAGCCTTTCAAAACTCAAAAATTCGTTTTCAATACCTAGGCCATAATTCCTCACCGTTTCCACCCAATTTCATGAAGATTGGTGTTAATTCTACCATAAAATTACGTTTTTGAGTCAAGAAACTTACCTCCGATGATTACCCGATGAATTCCCAGCATTTTCTCATGAGTTCTTCTCTGTAGGGTTCAAAATTTGTGTTTTTGGTGAATGAACCCGCGACTACACTGTTTCTGCAATTTAATTTCACTGACATACCCGTTACTCTATGCGTCTGCGATGACTTGCTCAGCTAACCCTTCGCGAACGCGACGCCTCTCACGCATTCGCGAAGCACAATCTCCCAGCCGCCGGATTTCTCTTCTACGCGAACGCGTAGGTCCTCACGCGAACGCAAAGCTTCGCCTTTTGCTCCTTCGCGAACGCGTCCTCCAGACTCGCGAATGCAATGCTTAAGCCCACATGGCCTTCCCGAACTCGACCTGGGCCACGCGAACGCGAAGGCTTAAATGCCTGCACAGTTTTCTAAAATTTTCTACAGGTTTTTCAAAGTTTAAAATGCCCGGATGATGGTCCGAACTCATCCCGAGGCCCCCGGGACCCTAACGAAAACCACCAACCTACTCCACAACATAATACGGACTTGTTCCAATCACAAAAACACCATCCTAAACATCAAAATCACCATTTTCACACGGATTCAAGCCTAAGTTTCTTCAAAACTTCCGAAACCAACATTCAATCCAAAACCCGATCAAATGACGACCGAATGACCTAAATATTTGCAGACATACCCAAAATCACATAACGATGCTAGAAAAATTGTTGAAATTCCATTCTGACTCACGGATCAAAATCTCACCAACCGTCCGGATTTTGCCAAAATTCAACCTTAGCCATTCAAGCCGAAAACTACAGCGGACCTCCGAATTCAATTCTGATTGCTCCCCTAAGTCATAAATTATCCCCCGAAACTAGTCGAATCATCAGAATCTGATTCTGAGCACTCTAACTAATTAGTCAACTCTAGGTTGACTTTCCATATTCAAGCTTCCTTCAAAGAGGCTATATGCCTCATTTTCAACCTGAATCACTCCTAACTCACCCGATAAACTCTAATACTGATATAAAAGCATAAAACATGTAAATGCAAGGTAACGGGGTGGAAATTTCCCTTAACGACAGGCCGGGTAATTACATGTCATTTCAAAATTCATTCTCAAATTCATATAATCAACACGAAAACAGTAGATACATAACACGTGAATGAAACTGCTTCATCCTAACAAAAGTTAAATACATACTGATAATGAGAACGAAAAAGAAGAAACAAATACGTGAGGAGTTATTTCGAATGTGTAACTAATGTTTAGAGACAACTCATTATGAGCAAGTTTATGGCTCGTTTGATTAAATACAAATGGAACTAATCAGGATCTTCACAACGAACGAAGTAGAAAACGTAGAACATTATAGGCTAGACCTTTTAATAAATAGATGAGATGAGCCTCGCAGCATTAAATACATAATTGTCGGGCTCTAAAATAAATTGTTATAAAAATCTTAGACTTGGAAGGACTGTTTAGTAAATTTCACGGTCTTTCCCAAAGTTAACAACACAATAGAATCTTTAGGAACGACTTTAATAAAATTACTTTCCTAAATACGGGTGCGCATTTATGTGATCAAAATCTTACTCTCGGTGAAACTGAAATGCATTAAAGTTACATGCGTACTGGTTGCAGTGTGACTCAAAATGTGTTTTCGTCACGTAGAAATTCTTCTAAAATTGAAAAAAGGAACATAAAATCACATAATTGAAATATATAAATAAATCAAATAAAAACAAAAATCGCAGTTGAGCGACCGTGCTAAAACCACAGAATCCGGGAGTGCCTAACACCTTCTTCGGGTTAACAGAATTCCTTATCCAGGTTTCTAGTTTCGCAGACTGTAATATAGAATCATAAATTCCTCGGTTCGGGATTAAACCGGTGACTTGGGACACCATTATTTTCCCAAGTGGCGACTCTGAAAAATTAAAAAAATTGATCCCGTTCCGACTGTCCTTAAATTGGAAAAACTCCTTCCCTGGTTATTATTATATCCTTTTCTGGGGTGTAGTAGTAAACAGCGGCACATTACGTGTGAAAAAAAGAGGTGTGACACCCATGATTATCGATACATTTTGATTTTATAGGGATTTGGATTTGGGTCACATAAATGTGCACCCGTGTAACGATCCGACCAGTCGTTTTGAGCTCCGGCGCGTCATTCAGCAGATTGAGGCCATGAACAACTTCATCGCAGGTATATTGACTTATGTGTATGGTCAGAATTAAAATTCAGAAAGTTTGGAGTCAAATATAAATGGAAATTCTCATTTTGAAAGCTTTAAGTTGAAGAAATGAACTAGGATTGGAATTTTGAGTAAATGACCTCGGAATTGGGATCTGAAAGTTCCAGCATGCTCGTATGATAATTTTGAACTTGGGCGTATGTCCGGATTTGGTTTTTGATAGACGTGAGCATTTCGGCGTATATGGTGGAAGTTAGTATTTTAGAAGAATTTCATAAATTTGGGTTGGAAGGCATTTTAGAGTTATAATGTCAGTTTTGGATTTCGAGTCTGGGAATAGATCCGTATGGTGATTATTGAGTTTGTGTTTTTGGTTGAGGTCCCGAGGGCCTCGGGATGATTTCGGATGCCTAACAGGCATTTTTGGTTTTGGAAAAAGCTGCTGAAATGCAGCAGATTTTCAGTAGCTTTTTGGCTACTTTGGGAGCTGATATCTTGTAATCTATAAAGAATCACAAAAAGTGCAAAACATGAAAGTTGTAGACCTTCGTGTCTAGTTTCCAGAAAATGAAAGAACGCATAATTTGGACATCTGTTCTAGAAGTTATGATTGGCAGAATATGACTGCTGGAGCAATAGGATGTACAACTTGTATAGCGCATGTGCAAGGTACAACTCGACGAAGCATAGGTAGATTCTTTATTACACGAAATTGGTTTATTTCTTTCATTGATTTCATTTCGTTTGGATGATTTTGGAGAGCTTCAAGAGGGTATTCACCGGGTAAACATTGGAGGTAAGTTCTATGGTCTAAATATGCGATTTTATCTTAGAATCTTCAATTATTTCACTATAAATGGGAGGATTAATAGGGAATGTTTGCCCTAAGCCTGGGTTATGGTAAATCATTAATTTGAATGGGCAAACAGATTTTGATTTTGATAAACTTTATATGTATGGACTCGTGTTGAGATAAGGATTCCGAAAATGTAACTTTTGTAACTTTTCGAGAAGCGTACCAAAAGTCGAATTTTGACAACTTTGTGGGTTTTGGTGTAAATCGAGTTATTTCAAATGGGTTGTGTCTAATTAGCCTATATTGATGTATTCTCATTGATTTTGAGCAGATTCGACATCCGAGGAGATTAATTTGCGAGGCAAGCGCAGAGCGGGCTAGGGTTCCTACCGGTTCGAGGTGAGTGGTAGTAGTAAATAATGTACTGAGGGTTTGAAGCCCCGTACTTGCACCTTACAGTGCTATGTTGAGATGAGACACGAGCCATAGGACGGGCGTGGTGACATTTGTGATTGGGGGATTGGACTTGGACCTTCCCAACTGATAGTTTATTGTGAATTATGACTGTGAATGAGCTTATAACTGTGTAGTTGGGTTGGTAGCCACGTTTGGGGCCTTGAGCCGATCTGTAGAAGTATTAGGGAAACCTATAGAGCTAGGTGACCCTTATATCATACTGGATACATACTTTCAGTCGTAGTATATTGTGACGACCCAGCCCGTCGTCACGGGAATTACCACCTCGTTATGTTGTAAATACATGTTTTATAATTTTATATTAGTGTTAGAGTCTATCGGGTGAGTTAGGAGTGATTGGGATTTGGAAATGAGGCATATAGCCTTTATGAAGGAACTTGAATAAGGAAAGTCAACCCGGAGTTGACTATTTAGCTCGAGGGCTCGGAATTGGATTCTGATGATTCGGTTAGTTCCGGAAGGTGATTTGTGACTTAGAGGAGCGATCGGAATTGAATTTGGAGGCCCGGTGTAAAAATAGGCTTGAATTGGCTAAGGTTGAATTTTGGCGAAGTCCGAACGGTAGGTGAGATTTTGATCCGGGAGTCGGAATGGAATTCCGACAGTTGCAGTAGCTCCGTTAGGTGATTTTGGATATGCCTGCAAAATTTCAGGTCATTCGGACGTCGTTGGTCGGGTTTTTGATAGAATGTGTAATTCGGAATGTTTTAAGGAATTTAGGCTTGAATTTGATGTGAATTATGGGTTTTGGTGTTGTTAGACGTGTTTTGAGGATTGGAACAAGTTCGTATCGTGTCTTGGAGTATGTCGGTGGTTTTCGTTGGGGTCCCGGGGGCCTCGGGGTGTTTTCGGATGGTTAAACGGAAGAAAATCATGGAAATTGCAGGTTGAAGAGTTCTGGTTCTGTCATTTTCGCTCCTGCGGAATTATGGGCGCAGGAGCGAGTCCGCAGAAGCGAATATTGGAGCGCAGAAGCGCTTGTGATCGCGGAAGCGAAACTGAGCCCGCAGGTGCGGTACCGCTGGAGCGGAAGGTGAGCCGCAGAAGCGGCCAAGGGCCATGGGGTGAAGGATCGCAGAAGCGGAAGGGTAGCCGCTTAGGCGAGTCCGCAGAGGCGGACGCCTAGTCGCAGAAGCGGGAAAACCCGCAGGAGCGAGAGAATCTCCGCAGAAGCGGACGCGCAGAGGCGGTCCGTATATCGCAGAAGCGGAATTGGCCGGCTAGGCCTGGAATCGCTGAAGCGACCCTTTGGTCGCGGATACGGACTCGTAGGAGCGGAAATTCTTCCGCAGAAGCGAAAATCGCTATAAGTTAAGTGTATCCGAAGTTAGAAAAATTTCAGAACATTTCACACATTTGGGTCTCGGCTTTAGAGGCGATTTGGGCGATTTTGAAGAGAAATTCAAGGGAAATCATCAAGTAATCATCTATGGACTTAAACTATGATTAGTATTGGTAATATTATGCAATTATATCATGAAAATGGAGGAATTTGGGGTAATTTATGGAGGATTTAGCCCTAGGCTTGGACTTTAGAAAATCAAGGTTTTGAATGGGCAAATGGAGTCCGAATTTGGTAAAATTGATATGCTTAGACTCGTATTGAGATGAGGGTTCCGAATATGTGACTTTCGTGATTTTTCGAGAGGCGCACCAAAAGTCGGGTTTTGACAACTTGTGGGTTTTGATATAATTTGGGTTATTTCGAATGAATCTCGTGAAATTATCATATATTGACGCATTCTCTATGATTTTGAGCAGATTTGCGAGGCAAGCGCAAGGCGGATTGAAGCTTCTACCGGTTCGAGGTGAATGGTAGTAGTAAACAATGTACTAAGGGTTTGAAACCCCGTACTAGCACTTCACAGTGCTATATTGAAATGAGGCACGCGTTCTATGACGGGCGTGGTGACATTGTGATAGGGGGTTCGGACTTAGTCCTTCCCGGTTAATAGAATACTGTGTGGCATGACTGTTACTGATATTACAACTGTACAATAGGGCTGAAAGCCATGTTTGGGGCCTTGTGCCGATCTGTAGAGCATTAGGGAACCTATAGAGCTAGGTGACCCTTATATCGTGTTGGAAACATACACTCAGCCGTAGCTCTAGCTGTATAGCATAATATGAGCCCGTACTAGATGTGTACATTGAGAGAGATTATCTAGGGTGGAATTCCCTGTTCTAGCCTGAGTGGGCCTGAAAGGCCAAGTCTATATTGACTGAGACAGGGTCTAGGACCCACTGTGATATATTATATTGGGCCTGAGAGGCCAAGCACATATTGACTGGGATAGGGTCGAGGACCCATTATGAGGTATTATATACATATACCTATATGGGATCGGGCTGCACGCCGCAGCAGTGTATATATTGGATCGGACTGCACGCCGCAGTAATATGCATGTAATATACATGTAATATACATGTGGGACGGACTGCACGCCGCAGTATTATTGCGCTTGGGCTGTAGGAGCCCCTTCGGAGTCTGAGTCTGCACACATTCTCACAGTGAGCACTGGTGTATATTATGGGATCGGGCTGCACGCCGCAGCAGTATAGAGATATATACATATATATATTGGATCGGACTGCACGCCGCAGTAATATTTGTGTGGATCGTGCTGCACGCCGCAGTATTATAGTGCTTGGGCCTAGGGAGCCCCTCCGAAGTCCGTATACACCCCCAGTGAGCGCCGTCGACGTTAAATGGAGCGGGCTGCGCGCCGCAGCGGTATATGTATTGGAGCGGACCTGCACGCCGCAGCATTATACTTAATTATGTCCTACTATCTACTTAAATATTTATACATTATAGACAGAGGTATGTGTCTTTATATGTTGAGATGGCCGTACACCGTAGAGGTACGAGTGAGGGTTGGATCAGAGTAAGAATCTTGTAGAGATAAACGTAGATTGAGGTTAGAGTACTACTATAGTGATGACGAACCTGTGAGGGTTGCCTTAGAACTGCTAAGTGATAGCACAGGATTTCTTACCTTCAGTTATTATTTATTATTGTTACTCACTGAGTTGAAATATACTCACCCCACTCCCCTGCACTTTCTGTGCAGATCCACAGGTGCCCGAGAGTAGTTGAGACATTGTAGCTGCTGATCCTTGTCTACTTTTGTGGAGATTACGAGGTAGCTGCCAGCGTCCGCAGCTTGTTTTCTCCTTCTTTATCATCTTGTTGATTTCCTATTTGCCTAGACTTGGTTGTATTAGGATGTTATTCTGTAGAGGCTCAGTCTCGTGACACCACGATATGGTTGGGATCGTATTTTGTATGTTTTACATTTTGCTTATCACCTTATATGATTCATTTACTGTTTAAGTTTAATTTGATTAATAACTGACTGGTTTAAGGGATGATATGGTAGGGCTTGCCTAGCATTATGTTGGGCGCCATCACGACCAGGGTTTGGGTCGTGACAAGTTGGTATCAAAGCCTAGGTTAACAGGTCTCGCGAGTCATGAGCCGATTGGTAGAGTCTCGTGGATCGGTGCGGGGACGCCTGTACTTATCGTCGGGAGGCTGCAAACCTTTTTAGGAAAAGTTTCAATTCTTGGAATTCTTGTCGTGCGATTACTTTTGACTTGATCTGAACTTTGACATTCTATTCTCTCGTAGATGGCGAGAACTCGATCATCCGGACGTGGAGGACGACCACCACTACCACCTGCTAGAGGCCGTGGACGCGGTCGTGGTCGTGGCGGAGTTAGGGCAGCTGAGGCAGTGCCAGCTGACCCACAGCCCCCAGTTGCAGAGGTGCCAGCAGCACCGGATCAGGCACCATTGTACCCATTGTCATTCCGGGTCTACAGGAGACCCTGGCTCAGATACTAGCAGTTTGCACTGGCTTGGCACAGGCGGTTTCAGTTACTATCGTAGCAACTGCATCAGGGACCGGGGGTGGTCATCAGACCCCCGCAGCACGTACTCCAGAGCCAGCATTGCAGGGCCTACAGACACCAGAGGCTCCTCCAGTTTAGCCTGTGGTTCCAGTTCAGCTAGCAGATCAGGTTCAGGGGGACAGGGTCCCAGCCATGACGGACGATGAGCAGCGTCGTCTCGAGAGGTTCACCGGGTTATCTCCTCCAGTGTTCACTGGTGCTCCGGGCGAGGACGCCCGAGGTTTTCTGGACAAGTGCCGTCGGATGCTCCGTACGGCAGGGATATTGGAGTCCAGTGGGGTATCTTTCACTACCTTTCAGTTTCAGGGACCAGCCTTCGCTTGGTGGGAGGCTTATGAGCGCCGCAAGCCAGCCGGAGCAGCACCACTATCATGGCCGGAGTTCTCCACTATGTTCTTGGAGAAATGGGTGCCTCGATCTCAGAGAGAGGAGATGCGTAGGCAGTTTGAGGGTCTCCGTCAGGGGGACATGTCAGTGTCAGAGTATGAGATCAGGTTTACAGAGTTGTCCAGATATGCACTGCGGTTGGTTCATTCCGACAGAGAGAGGATTGGACGCTTCGTGGATGGCCTCATTTATCCCATTCGTATTCTGATGACTCGGGAGAGGGTTTTGAGTCGTACATTTGAGGATGCTGTGGATATTGCTCGCGACATTGAGACAGATCGTCGCAAGGAGCGGGATGAGAGGGAGGCCAAGAGGCCTCGAGGAGCAGCTAGTTCCAGTGGCACTCAGACCAGAGGCCAGAGTCAGCAGAACCGAGGTCGCTCTTTCAGATCTTCGCAGTCGGGCCGCTCAGATCGCGGTAGTTGGTCTTCTAGAGAGGGTTATCAAGGTTCGCACCAGATCCAGCCATCTCTCAGTGCCATTCCATCTCAGAGTTCTTCACAGGCCCCATCTGCCTAGTGTTATTCTCGGCCTAGTTCATCATCTGGCCACTCCAGCACCAGGGATCCTTATCAGTCTCAGCCCCCAGGACCGGGGAGTTGCTACGAGTGCGGAGAGTTTGGGCATATCTGTAGAGAGTGTCCCTTCTTGTTTCCAGGTCTTATCAGCAGATGGGGCAACCCTTGTCATCTGGTCCTTCTACTTTAGCACCCGCCCCGCCAGCTAGGGGTGAGGGTCAGACAGCTAGGGGTCGCTCTCGAGGGGGAGGCCGATCAGGCGGACAGGCTAGATGCTATGCTTTTCAGGGCCGATCTGAGGCTGTTACTTCTGATGCTGTCATTACAGGTATTATTTCAATCTGCCACGGAGATGCCTCGGTATTGTTTGATCCCGGTTCTACTTATTCTTATGTGTCTACATATTTTGCTCCTCATTTGGGCACGACCCGAGGGAGTCTTGAGCTGCCAGTGCATGTATCTACCCCGGTAGGGGATACCATTGTTGTGGACCACGTATACCGGTCCTGTTTGGTCACTATTGGAGGTCTAGAGACCCGAGTAGACCTGTTGCTTCTCAGCATGATTGATTTTGATGTTATATTGGGCATGGACTGGTTATCTCCATGTCATGCTATTCTGGATTGTCATGCTAAGACAGTCACCTTGGCTATGCCGGGCATTCAGAGGATCGAGTGGCGAGGCACGACTGAGTATGTACCTAGCGAGGTAATATCTTTCCTCAAGGCCCAACGAATGGTTGGGAAGGGATGTCTCTCTTATTTAGCATTTGTGCGGGAGGTCGAGGCCCAGACTCCCAGTATTGATTCTGTTCCCATTGTGCGAGACTTTCCTGATGTGTTTCCCTCAGACCTGCCGGGCATGCCGCCGGACAGGGATATTAATTTTGGTATCGATTTGGTGCCGGGCACTCAGCCTATTTCTATTCCTCCGTATCGGATGGCACCAGCTGAGTTGAAGGAATTGAAGGAGCAACTCCAGGAACTCCTAGATAAGGGGTTCATTCGGCCGAGTGTGTCGCCGTGGGGTGCACCGGTCCTGTTTGTTAAGAAGAAGGACGGATCTATGAGGATGTGTATTGACTATAGGCAGCTAAACAAAGTAACAGTGAAGAATAAGTATCCTCTGCCTCGTATTGATGATTTATTTGATCAGCTCCGGGGAGCTAGGGTGTTCTCGAAGATTGATCTTCGTTCAGGCTACCATCAGCTGAAGATTAGAGAGTCTGACATTATGAAGACCGCATTCCGGACCCGATATGGTCATTATGAGTTCCTTGTGATGTCGTTTGGGCTGACCAACGCCCCAGCAGCATTTATGCATCTGATGAACAGTGTGTTCAGGCCTTATTTGGATTCATTTGTGATTGTGTTCATTGATGACATTCTAGTATACTCCCGTAGTCAGGAGGAGCATGCTCAGCATTTGAGTATTGTGTTGCAGAGATTGAAGGAGGAGAAGCTATATGCTAAGTTCTCCAAATGTGAGTTCTGGCTTGAGTCCGTGGCATTCTTAGGGCACGTGGTGTCCCGTGATGGTATTCAGGTAGATCCGAGAAGGTAGAGGCAGTGCAGAGTTGGCCCAGACCGACCTCAATTACTGAGATCTGTAGCTTTCTAGGATTGGCGAGGTATTATCGCCGATTCTTTCAGGGATTCTCTTCTATTGCTTCACCCTTGACTAAATTGACTCAAAAGGGTGTTCCTTTCATATGGTCCGAGGAGTGCGAGGAGAGCTTTCAGAAGCTCAAGACAGCACTGACCACAGCACCAGTCTTGATTCTACCGACAGCTTCAGATTCTTATACTATATATTGTGATGCCTCGGGAGTTGGCATTGGTTGTGTGTTGATGCAGGAGGGTAGGGTCATTGCTTATGCTTCTCGTCAGTTGAAGCCCCACGAGAAGAACTACCCTGTTCATGATTTGGAGCTAGCAACCATAGTTCATGCTTTGAAGATTTGGAGGCATTACCTGTATGGTGTCTCATGTGAGGTGTTCACGGATCATCGCAGCCTTCAGCACTTATTCAGACAGAAGGACCTTAATTTGAGACAGCGGAGGTGGTTGGAGTTGCTTAAGGATTATGACATCACTATTTTGTATCATCCGGGGAAGGCCAATGTGGTGGCTGATGCCTTGAGTCAGAAGGCGGTTAGCATGGGCAGCCTAGCTTTCATCCCAGGTGGGGAGAGGCTATTTGCTTATGATGTTCGGGCCCTAGCCAATCGGCTAGTGAGATTAGATATTTCGGAGCCGAGTCGAGTGTTGGCTTGTGTTGTTTCTCGATCTTCCTTATATGATCGCATCAAGGAGCGACAGTATGATGACCCACATTTGCTTGTCCTTAAGGACAGAGTGCAGCATAATGATGTTAGAGATGTGACTATCGACAGTGATGGTGTTTTGAGGATGCAGGGCCGTATATGCGTGCCCAATGTTGATGGTTTGCGGGAGTTGATACTTGAGGAGGCACACAGTTCGCGGTACTCTATTCACCCAGGTGCCGCAAAGATGTACCAAGACTTGAGACAGCACTACTGGTGGAGGAGAATGAAGATAGATATTGTTAGGCATGTAGCTAAGTGCCTCAATTGCCAGCAGGTCAAATATGAGCATCAGAGACCGGGCGGTGTTCTTCAGCGTATGGTTATTCCCGAGTGGAAATGGGAGAGGATCACCATGGATTTTGTTACTGGGCTACCTCGGACAGCGAGGAAGTTTGATTCTGTATGGGTGATTGTTGATCGGCCGACTAAGTCCGCACATTTCATCCCAGTTAGTACTACTTACTCATCGGAGCGGTTGGCGGCGATCTTTATTCGGGAGATTGTCAGGTTGCATGGGGTCCCAGTGTCTATTATATCTGACAGAGGCACTCAGTTCACTTCTCAGTTTTGGAGAGCATTTCAGCGAGAGATGGGTACGAGGGTTGAGTTGAGTACAGCATTTCACCCCCAGACAGACGGGCAGTCTGAGCGTACTATTCAGATCCTGGAGGATATGTTGCGGGCATGTGTGATTGACTTTGGTGGTTCGTGGAATGAATTCTTACCACTTGCTGAGTTTTCCTACAACAACAGCTACCAGTCGAGTATTCAGATGGCCCCGTACGAGGCATTGTATGGCAGACGGTGTAGATCTCCCGTAGGATGGTTTGAGCCTGGTGAGGATAGATTGATAGGGACTGAGTTAGTTCAGGATGCTCTGGATAGAGCAAAGTTGATCCAGGAGAGGCTTCGCACAGCACAGTCTCGCCAGAAGAGTTATGCGGACCGTAGAGTTCGAGAGTTGTCTTTCATGGTTGGTGATAGAGTATTGCTGAAGGTTTCACCCATGAAGGGTGTCATGAGGTTCGGGAGGAAAGGGAAGTTGAGTCCCAGGTATATTGGCCCTTTTGAGATACTCGGGAGAGTTGGAGAGGTGGCATATGAGTTAGCCTTGCCACCCAGTTTATCCAGCGTTCATCCAGTATTCCATGTGTCTATGCTCCGGAAGTACATCGGAGATCCGTCCCATGTATTAGACTTCAGTACCATTGAGCTTGATGGTGATCTATCCTATAATGTGGAGCCTATTGCTATTTTGGGTCGCCAAGTAAGGAAGTTGAGGTCGAAGGAGATTGCATCAGTTAAGGTTCAGTGGAGAGGTCGACCTTTAGAGGAGGCTACTTGGGAGGTTGAGCAGGAGATGCGGAGCAGATACCCTCAGCTATTCGAGACTTCAGGTATGTTTCTTGGCCCGCTCGAGGACGAGCGTTTGTTTAAGTTGGGGAGAATGTGACGACCCGGCCCGTCGTCACGGGAATTACCACCCCGTTATGTTGTAAATACATGTTTTATAATTTTATATTAGTGTTAGAGTCTATCGGGTGAGTTAGGAGTGATTGGGATTTGGAAATGAGGCATATAGCCTTTGTGAAGGAACTTGAATAAGGAAAGTCAACCCGGAGTTGACTATTTAGCTCAAGGGCTCGGAATCGGATTCTGATGATTCGGTTAGTTCCGGAAGGTGATTTGTGACTTAGGGGAGCGATCGGAATTGAATTTGGAGGCCCGGTGTAAAAATAGGCTTGAATTGGCTAAGGTTGAATTTTGGCGAAGTCCGAACAGTAGGTGAGATTTTGATCCGGGAGTCGGAATGGAATTCCGACAGTTGCAGTAGCTCCGTTAGGTGATTTTGGATATGCCTGCAAAATTTCAGGTCATTCGGACGTCGTTGGTCGGGGTTTTTGATAGAATGTGTAATTCGGAATGTTTTAAGGAATTTAGGCTTGAATTTGATGTGAATTATGGGTTTTGGTATTCTTAGATGTGTTTTGAGGATTGGAACAAGTTCGTATCGTGTCTTGGAGTATGTCGGTGGTTTTCGTTGGGGTCCCGGGGGCCTCAGGGTGTTTTCGGATGGTTAAACGGAAGAAAATCATGGAAATTGCAGGTTGAAGAGTTCTGGTTCTGTCATTTTCGCTCCTGCGGAATTATGGGCGCAGGAGCGAGTCCGCAGAAGCGGATATTGGAGCGCAGAAGCGCTTGTGATCGCGGAAGCGGAACTAAGCCCGCAGTGCGGCACCGCTGGAGCAGAAGGTGAGCCGCAGAAGCGGCCAAGGGCCATGGGGTGAAGGATCGCAGAAGCGGAAGGGTAGCCGCTTAGGCGAGTCCGCAGAGGCGGACGCCTAGTCGCAGAAGCGGGAGAACCCACAGGAGCGAAAGAATCTCCGCAGAAGCGGACGCACAGAGGCGGTCCGTGTATCGTAGAAGCGGAATTGGCCGGCTAGGCCTGGAATCGCTGAAGCGACCCTTTGGTCGCGGATACGGACGCGTAGGAGCGGAAATTCTTCCGCAGAAGCGAAAATCGCTGTGAGTTAAGTGTATCAGAAGTTAGAAAAATTTCAGAACATTTCACACATTTGGGTCTCGGCTTTAGAGGCAATTTGGGCGATTTTGAAGAGAAATTCAAGGGAAAACATCAGGTAATCATCTATGGACTTAAACTATGATTAGTATTGGTAATATTATGCAATTATATCATGAAAATGGAGGAATTTGGGGTAATTTATGGAGGATTTAGCCCTAGGCTTGGACTTTAGAAAATCAAGGTTTTGAATGGGCAAATGGAGTCCGAATTTGGTAAAATTGATATGCTTAGACTCGTATTGAGATGAGGGTTCCGAATATGTGACTTTCGTGATTTTTCGAGAGGCGCACCAAAAGTCGGGTTTTGACAACTTGTGGGTTTTGATATAATTTGGGTTATTTCGAATGAATTTCGTGAAATTATCATATATTGATGCATTCTCTATGATTTTGAGCATATTTGGCACCCGAGGAGATTGATTTGCGAGGCAAGCGCAAGGCGGATTGAAGCTTCTACCGGTTCGAGGTGAGTGGTAGTAGTAAACAATGTACCGAGGGTTTGAAACCCCGTACTAGCACTTCACAGTGCTATATTGAGATGAGACACACGTTCTATGACGGGCGTGGTGACATTGTGATTGGGGGTTCGGACTTAGTCCTTCCCGGCTAATAGAATACTGTGTTGTATAACTGTACAATTGGGTTAATAGCCATGTTTGGGGCCTTGTGCCGATCTGTAGAGCATTAGGGAACCTATAGAGCTAGGTGACCCTTATATCGTGTTGGAAACATACACTCAGCCGTAGCTCTAGCTGTATAGCATAATATGAGCCCATACTAGATGTGTACATTGAGAGAGATTATCTAGGGTGGAACTCCCTGTTCTAGCTGAGTGGGCCTGAAAGGCCTAGTCTATATTGACTGAGACAGGGTCTAGGACCCACTGTGATATATTATATTGGGCCTGAGAGGCCAAGCACATATTGACTGGGATAGGGTCGAGGACCCATTATGAGGTATTATATACATATACCTATATGGGATCGGGCTGCACGCCGCAGCAGTGTATATATTGGATCGGACTGCACGCCGCAGTAATATGCATGTAATATACATGTAATATACATGTGGGACGGACTGCACGCCGCAGTATTATTGCGCTTGGGCTGTAGGAGCCCCTTCGGAGTCTGAGTCTGCACACATTCTCAGTGAGCACCGGTGTATATTATGGGATCGGGCTGCACGCCGCAGCAGTATAGAGATATATACATATATATATATTGGATCGGACTGCACGCCGCAGTAATATTTGTGTGGATCGTGCTGCACGCCGCAGTATTATAGTGCTTGGGCCTAGGGAGCCCCTCCGAAGTCTGTATACACCCCCAGTGAGCGCCGTCGACGTTAAATGGAGCGGGCTGCGCGCCGCAGCGGTATATGTATTGGAGCGGGCTGCACGCCGCATCATTATACTTAATTATGTCCTACTATCTACTTAAATATTTATACATTATAGACAGAGGTATGTGTCTTTATATGTTGAGATGGCCGTACACCGTAGAGGTACGAGTGAGGGTTGGATCAGAGTAAGAATCTTGTAGAGATAAACGTAGATTGAGGTTAGAGTACTACTATAGTGATGACGAACCTATGAGGGTTGCCTTAGAACTGCTAAGTGATAGCACAGGATTTCTTACCTTCAGTTATTATTTATTATTGTTACTCACCGAGTTGAAATATACTCACCCCACTCCCCTGCACTTTCTGTGCAGATCCACAGGTGCCCGAGAGCAGTTGAGACATTGTAGCTGCTGATCCTTATCTACTTTGCGGAGATTACGAGGTAGCTGCCAGCGTCCGCAGAGCTTGTTTTCTCCTTCTTTATCATCTTGTTGATTTCCTATTTGCCTAGACTTGGTTGTATTAGGATGCTATTCTGTAGAGGCTCGGTCTCGTGACACCACGATATGTTTGGGACCGTATTTTGTATGTTTTACATTTCGGTTATCACCTGATATGATCATTTACTGTTTAAGTTTAATTTGATTAATAACTGACTGGTTTAAGGGATGATATGGTCGGGCATGCCTAGCATTGTGTTGGGTGCCATCACGACCAGGGTTTGGGTCGTGACATATCTCATGTTGGATACATACACTCAACCATAGTTGTAGCTGTATAGCATATCATGAGTCAGTACTAGATATGTACTTTGAGAGAAGCTACCTAGGGTGGGATTCCCTATTCAAGATGAGTGGGCTTGAGAGGTCAAGTGTATACTGACTGAGATGGGGTCGAGGACCCTCTATGTGATGTTATATTAGGCCTGAGAGGCCAAGTTATACTGATTGGGATAGGGTCGAGGACCCACCATGAGATATTATATGTGTATATATATATATATATATATATATATATATATATATATATATATATTATATTGGATCAGGCTGCACGTCGTAGCACTCTATGTATTTGATCGGACTGCACGCCGCAGTGATGTATAAGAGGATCGGACTACACACCGCAGTAATATACAAGTGGGACGGACTGCACGTCGCAGTGTTATTGTGCTTGGGCTGTAGGAGCCCCTTCGGGGTCTGAGTCTGCATACATTCTTAGTGGGCGCTGGAGTATATTATGGGATCGGGCTGCACGCCGCAGCAGTATATTTATGTATATACGTATATTGGATCGGATGACACGTTGCAGTAATATATGTGTGGATCGGGCTGCCCGCCGCAGCATCATAGTGCTTGGGTCGATGGAGCCCCTCTGAAGTTTATATACACCCCCAGTGAGTGACGTCGACGTTAAATGGAGCGGGCTGCACGCCGCAGCATTATATATTGGAGGGGGCTGCGCACCGCAGCATTATATATATTGGAGCAGGCTGCACGCTGCAGCATTATACATATATATACATATATATATTGGAGCGGGCTGCACGTCACAGCATTTTACTTAAATATACATATATATATATTGGAGCGGGCTACGCACCACCGCATTATGGACTTATGTATACATGTCACGACCCGGATTTCCCACCAATCGCGGATCATAATGGAGCCTACTAGTGGAAGCTAGGCAAGCCAAATATTAATTACACCTCCATTAATTACCAAATTCTTATTAGGACTTTAAAATTAAAAACATATAAATTACAGGCGGAATAATTAAACTTAGCTGAAGACTTAGTCAATCTTATCAAATATGATAAAGAAAACCCCAAACATGATACACTACCCAAGACTGGTGTCACAATACTCACGAACTTCTAAGAATAATACACACAATGGTCTGAAAGAAAATATAAGTTGTTTATCTCGAATACATGAGATAACAGAATGAAATACATAGACAGAAGAGACAACGGGTCCTGCGGACGCCTGCAAGGCTACCTCGTAGTCTCCGTAGTCGGAATATCCACAATCGCTACTGTCGCTGCTGCTGTCCGTAACCTGTATCTGCGCAAAAAGAGCGCAGAGTGTAGTATCAGCACAACCGACCCCATGTGCTGGTAAGTGCATGGCCTATCTCGGCGAAATAGTGACGAGACTAAGGCCAGTCACCCACATAAACCTGTACAGTTGCAATATATATATACATGTACGAAAAACATTTATAAGGAAAGACTCTGCTTTGAAATAACAATCAATAACTCGTGATATCCAGAATAATCTAGTCAACAGAATAAATCTTACTTTCATGTCTCAATTCCTTTTTCATTTCATATCTCGTGGTAGGTGTACCACCCGCTCCCAACTATCACAGTAATTATATCTTGTGGTAGGCGTACCACCCGCTCCCAAATATATCAATAGATTATATCTTGTGGTAGGCGTACCACCCGCTCCCAAATATATCAATAGGTTACCGGCAACTATGGCTAATGCCAAGATTTAAATCACTTTGTGGTCGGCGTGCCACACGATCCCATTTCTTATTATATAAGTGGTCGGCGCGTCACACGATCCCAATTCATAAATATGTAAGTGGTCGGCGTGCCACACGATCCCAATTCATAAATATATAAGTGGTCGGCGTGCCACACGATCCTATTTCTTATTATATAAGTGGTCGGCGCGCCACACGATCCCAATTCATAAATATATATATTACCGGCATTTAGCCAATAATCTCTGCATCAACAATATTTATACATAACTAAATTCCTATTCCTACAAGCTAGGATAGAACAAACACTTACCTCAAATGTTTTACGAACAATTCAATCTGTGGCAATGCCTTTTCCTTTCAAATTCGGCTCCAATCCAATCGTATCTATACACAATTGATTTAATATCATCAATACTACTCAACAAACTAATTCATAAGGCCAATTTCAACTTTTACAACATTCTGCTCGGAATAGTGAATTTCGATCCCGGGCCCACAAGGTCGGAACTCGGGGTTCGGACCAAAATCCGGTTACTCATCCCCCCACGAGTTCAAGTATCTGATTTGTTTCAAAATCGGACCTCAATTCAAGGTCCAATTTCCTAATTCATGAAAAACCCTATATTCTACCAAAAACAAGAAATTCTACCATGAAAACCTTTGATTTCTATTGAAAAACATGTTTAATGTTGTTAGATATTGAAAGAATTAAGTAAAAAGTGACTTACAATTGTTTTGAAGAAGAGGGAGTTCGTGAAGAATTGCAAATGGGTGTTTTTGGGTTGTGAAATATGAAGAATGGAGCTGGAAATCGTGATTTACAGGTCTCTGTGTTCGCATTTGCGAACATGGGTTCGCAATTGCGAACCCCGACCAATTTCAGGAGTTTGAAAAATAAGCTAAGGTTAGGAAGTTCGCATTTGCGAACATTTATTCGCATTTGCGAAGCCAAGACAAAACTGGGAAGTTCGCATTTGCGAACTATTTTTCGCATTTGCGAACACAGGCAAAATATTGGGAAGTTCGCATTTGCGAACTATTGTTCGCATTTGCGAACTATTGTTCGCATTTGCGAACACAGGCAGAATATTGGGGAGTTTGCATTTGCGAACTATTGTTCGCATTTGCGAACTCAGGCAGAATATTGGGGAGTTCGCATTTGCGAACTATTGTTCGCATTTGCGAACTCTGCAGACCAGTTGCAGACAGCAACTTCTAACATGAGAAATTGATCTCGTGGCCTATCCAAAGTTCACCCGAGCCCTCGGGGCTCCAAACCAAATATGCACACCGACTTAAAAACATCATACGAACTTGCTCGCGCGATCAAATTGCCAAAATAACATCAAAATCAATGAATTGAGCCTTAAAACTCAAGAATTCTTTCAAATTTCATAATTTCCAAAATTTCCAATTTAAGGCCAAAACACGTTAAAGGACGTCCGTTTTCAACCAAACTTTACAGGAAGCACATAACCAATATATTTGACCTGTACCGGGTGTCGGAACCAAAATACGAGCCCGATATCACCACTTTTCAATCAAATTTCAGTTTCATTTTCCTTAAACATTTTCAGAAAACAATTTAACAGAAAAATTCTTTTACCGGGGTTCTAGACCTCGGATTTCAATTCCGGGCATACGCCCAAGTTCCATATTTTTCTACGGATTTTTTGAGACCGTCAAATCACGGTTCTGGGTCCGTTTATCAAAAATGTTGACCAAATTCAATCATATCAATACTAATATCAAAATTCCTCAAATTTTTCACATATTTCACATATTTCAACATAAATATTTTCCAGCTTCGTGCCCGAACCGTGCACGCAAATCCAGGCAGCTATAAATGAGGTTTTCAAGACCTTAGAAGCTCGAAATGATTAATAAAACAAGTGATGACGCTTTGGGTCGTCACATTCTCCACCTCTAAAACAACTGTTCGTCCTCGAACGGACAAAAGAAAGAAGTACCTGAGTCAAGGAATAGATGAGGATATCGGCTCCGCATGTCGGACTCGGACTCCCAGGTCGATGCCTCAGGAGGCTGACCCCTCCACTGAACTCGCACAGAAGGAAAACTCTTCGACCTCAACTATCGAACCTGCCGATCTAAGATAGCTACCGGCTCCTCCTCATAGGACAGATCTTTGTCCAATTGGACAGTGCTGAAATCTAACACGTGCGACGGATCGCCGTGATATTTTCGAAGCATGGACACATGAAACACTGGATGTACAGCTGATAAGCTAGGTGGCAAGGCAAGTTTATATGCCACTTCTCCCACACGATCAAGAATCTCGAATGGCCCAATAAACCTAGGGCTAAGTTTGCCCTTCTTTCCAAATCTCATTACGCCCTTCATAGGCGCCACTCGGAGCAATACTCGCTCCCCAATCATGAAAGCTATATCTCGAACCTTGCGATCTGCATAGCTCTTTTGTCTAGACTGAGCTGTGCGAAGCCTATCTTGAATAATCTTGACCTTATCTAAGGCCTCCTGAACTAAATCCGTACCCAATAACCGAGCTTCTCCCGGTTCAAACCATCCAACCGGAGAACGACACCGCCTACCATACAATACGTCATAAGTAGCCATCTGGATGCTCGATTGATAACTATTATTATAAGCAAACTCTGCCAACGGCAGGAATTGATCCCACGAACCTCCAAAATCAACAACACAAGCCCGTAGCATATCTTCCAGTATCTTAATAGTCCTCTCGGACTGACCATCCGTCTGGGGATGAAAGGTTGTACTTAGCTGAACTTGCGTTCCTAACTCTCGTTGAACCGCCTTCCGGAAATGTGAGGTAAACTGTGCACCTCGATCTGAAATAATAGAGATTGGCACGCCATGAAGGCGAACGATCTCCCCTGATATAAATCTCAGCTAACCTCTCGGATGAATAGGTAGTGGCAATAGGAACAAAATGAGCCGACTTGGTCAACCTATCAACAATCACCCAAACAACATCAAACTTCTTCCGAGTCTTCGGAAGTCTAGAAACGAAATCCATCGTGATTCGCTCCCACTTCCATTCAGGAAGTTCAATTCTCTGAAATAAACCGCCAGGTCTCTGATGTTCATACTTAACCTGCTGACAATTAAGACAACGTGCCACATATGCCGCAATATCCTTTTTCATTCTGCGCCACCAATAATGTTGACGCAAATCTTGATACATTTTCGCTGCACCTGTATGAATAGAATACCACTGTGATGACCCTGCCCGTCATCATGTGAGTTATCACCCCGATACCCCCGTTATATGCTTGTTGATGTTGTAATATGCATGTTGGGTGAGTTTGATTGAAATTGAGATAGAAAGTCTCTTAGAAGAAGGAATAGTTGGGAAAAGTCAACTAGACGTTGACCATTTAGTTAGAGGACTCGGAATCGGATTCGGATGATTCGGTTAGTTCCGGGAGGTGATTTGTGACTTAGGGGAACAATCAGAATTGAATTTGGAGGTCCGGTGTAGAAATAGGCTTGAATTGGCTAAGGTTGAATTTTGGCGAAATCCGGATGGTGGGTGAGATTTTGATCCGGGAGTCGGAATGGAATTATGACAGTTGCAGTAGCTCTGTTAGGTGATTTTGGATGTGCCTGCAAAATTTTAGGTCATTCGGAGGTCGTTTGGTCGGATTTTTGATCGAATAAGAATTTGGAAAGTTATAGTTAAACTTAAGCTTAAATTTGTTGAAAAGGACGATTTTGATGTTAACGATAGAGTTTTGATGATTGAAACAAGTTTGAATGATGTTATAAGAGGTGTTAGTACTTTTGGTTGAGGTCCCGGAGGCTTCGGGGTAAATTCGGATGCCCAACGGGTCATTTTTGGAAGATTTTTGCAGTTTTGAGCGTAAATGTAATGATCCTAAAGTCTATTTTTAGTTCTAGATATCCAAATTTAACTTCGAGACTTCGAGAATTTAAATCATGAATTATAGGACTGATCTGGAAATTTTGGTTTAATTTCATCAAGTCGCGATTGGGTTTTTGACGCGATATGTGAGTTCATTGTTTAACGAGCGAAATTGGTATTGCGCTTAGGAAATGAGATCCAAATTCAGTTTTGTTTGAACCACTGGATCTGTATCAAAATTACGGAGTCATAGGAAAAAGAATCGTCAAATTCCGAGTTCGTATGATTGAGTTATAGCATTTTTAGTGAAATAAAAAGCTGCTGCAATTTTCTGGGGCAAATCTGGTATTTTCGCTTCTGCGATGGACAGTACCCGCAGAAGCGGGTGAACAGTGATTTTCCGCTTCTGCGATGAACAGTTCCGCAGAAGCAATGAATAGTGAAATCGCACCTGCGGTGAACAGTAACCGCAGATGCAAAAATCGCTGGACATTTAATTTGGGGCAGTCCGAGATGTTTCTTCATTTTTGGAGCTATGGAGCTCGGATTGAAGCGATTTTCGAAGCGATTTTCACCATATGGATGGGGATAAGTGTTCTCTATCCAAAAGTGATTATATTTAATGATTCCATGGTTATTTTCATCAAGTATTAGTGAATCAAATGGAAGAAATCGGAGAAAATTTATAAACTTTTCAAAAACGAAAATTTAGGATTTGAAGGGTCATTTGTGGTCCGATTTGGGAGTTCTTGGTATGTACGGACTCGTAGAGAGACGAGGATTCCGAAAATATGAGTTTTGAAATTTTTCGAGATGTGGGCCCGGGGCTCGGGTTTTGCCAATTTCGTGATTTTTGATATTTTTCGAGTTCTTTTGATTGGGTTATGTTCCATTAGCCTATTTTGATATATTTGTACTGATTTTGGCTAGTTTTGACATGCGTGGATGCCGGTTCGAGGAGCTAAGGCGTCGCAGGCATGAAGCTTCTACCGGTTCGAGGTGAGTGGTAGTAGTAAATAATGTACTGAGGGTTTGAAACCCCGTACTAGCACTTCACAGTGCTATATTGAGATGAGACACGCGTTCTATGACGGGCGTGGTGACATTGTGATTGGGGGTTCGGACTTAGTCCTTCCCGACTAATAGTATACCGTGTGTTATGACTGATAATAAGTTTATAACTGTGCAATTGGGCTGATAGCCATGTTTGGGGCCTTGTGCCGATCTGTAGAGCATTAGGGAACCTATAGAGCTAGGTGACCCTTATATCGTGTTGGAAACATACACTCAGCCGTAGCTCTAGTTGTATAGCATAATATGAGCCCGTACTAGATGTGTACATTGAGAGAGATTATCTAGGGTGGAATTCCCTGTTCTAGCTGAGCGGGCCTGAAAGGCCAAGTCTATACCGATTGAGATGAGATAGGGTCAAAGACCCACTATGAGATGTTATATTGGGCCCGGAAGGCCAAGTCTATATTGACTGAGACAGGGTCAAGGACCCATTATGAGATGTTATATTGGGCCTGAGAGGCCAAGTACATATTGACCGTGATAGGGTCGAGGACCCATTATGAGGTATTATATATATATATACCTATATTGGATCGGGCTGCACGCCGCAGTAAGCAGTATATATATTGGATCGGACTGCACGCCGCAGTAATATACATGTAATATACATGTAATATACATGTGGGACCGACTGCACGCCGCAGTATTATTGCGCTTGGGCTGTAGGAGCCCCTTCGGAGTCCGAGTCCGCACACATTCTCAGTGAGCGTTGTATATATTATGGGATCGGGCTGCGCACCGCAGCAGTATAAATATATATACATATATATATTGGATCGGACTACACGCCGCAGTAATACATGTGTGGATCGGGCTGCACGCCGTAGCATCATAGCGTTTGGGCCTAGGGAGCCCCTCCAAAGTCTGTATACACCCCCAGTGAGCGCCGTCGACGTTAAGTGCAGCGGTATATGTATTGGAGCGGGCTGCGCGCCGCAGCGGTATATGTATTGGAGCGGGCTGCGCGCCGCAGCATTATACTTATTCATATTCATATATATACTGAAATATTTATATGTTATCGACAGATGTATATGTCTCCATATATTGAAATGGCTGTATACCGTAGTGGTACGAGCGAGGATGTGGTCGGTGTGGGACCTAGATGAGATAGATGTGGACTGGAGATCAGAGTACTCATTATAGTGATGACTAACCTGTGGGGGTTGCCTTAGAACTGTTTAGTGATAGTTATTATTTATTATTGTTGCTCACTGAGTTGAAATATACTCACCCCACCCCCCCGCACTTTTTGTGCAGATATACAGGTTCGGGAGGGCAGTTGAGCTATCACAACTGCTTTATTATCCCCATTCTGTGGAGACTTCGAGGTAGCTGCCAGCGTCCGCAGTACCTGACCTCTTTCTTTTTATCATTTTGTTGTCTCCATTCTGGTTAGACTTGATTTTGTAGTAGATCTCATTTGTAGAGGCTCAGACTTGTGACACCACGATTTGGTTGGGACTGTGTTCTTGTATTTCATTTCTACACTTCTTGATTTGTTATGAAAACAGGCTAATCACACCGATTAATTAGTATTAATTATACTTGGCTGGTAATTGGATAAGATGTTCGGGCTTGCCTAGCAATGTGTTGGGCGCCATCACGACCGGGGTTTGGGGTCGTGACAACCGCGAACTGTGAGCTTCTTCTAGAATCAATTCTCTAAGCCCATCAACATTTGGCACACAAGTGCGCCCTTGCATCCTCAAGATTCCCTCAGCATCTAAGGTAACCTGTTTAGCACCTCCTCGCTGAACCTTATCTCTAAGGTCACATAAATAAGAATCATTATATTGTTGATCACGGATATGCTCCAATAATGAAGAGCGAGCGATCATGCAAGCTAGTACTCGACTAGACTCAAAAATATCCAACCTCACAAATCGGTTGACCAATGACTGAACATCCAAAGCAAGTGGTCTCTGATTGACTGGAATATAAGCAAGGCTACCCATACTGGCTGACTTCCTACTCAATGCGTCAGCCACCACGTTTGCTTTTCCCGGATGATATAAAATGGTGACATCATAATCTTTTAGCAATTCTAGCCACCTTCTCTGCCTCAAATTCAACTCTTTCTGCTTAAACAAATACTTACTGAAGACTCTTATGATCGGTGTATACTTCACATGCTACACCATACAAATAATGCCTCCAGATCTTCAATGCGTGAATAATCGCCGCCAATTCTAGATCATGCACTCGATAGTTCTTCTCATGAATCTTCAACTGCCTCGAAGCATAGGCAATAACCTTGCCATCCTGCATTAACACTGCACCAAGCCCAATACGGGAAGCATCACAATACACAGTATAAGGCCCCGTACCTGTGGGTAAAACCAATACCGGTGCTGTGGTCAAGGCTGTCTCGAGCTTTTGAAAGCTCGCCTCACATTCATCGGACTATTCAAATTGAACACCCTTCTGTGTCAATCTGGTCAGTGGGGTTGCAATAGACGAAAATCCTTCTACGAATCGGCGATAATAACCCGCTAACCCCAAGAAACTCCGAATATCCGTGGCTGATGTCGGTCTAGGCCAGCTCTTGACTGCCTCAATTTTCTTCGGATCAACCTGAATACCTGCTGCCGTCACAATATGACCCAGGAATGCAACTGAACTTAGCCAAAATTCACACTTTGAAAATTTTGCATATAGTTGGCTATCTCTCAGAGTCTGCAAGGCCACTCTGAGATGTTGCACATGCTCCTCCTGACTGCGGGAATATAGTAATATGTCATCAATGAAGACTATTACAAACAAGTCTAAATAAGGCCGGAACACCCGATTCATTAATTTCATAAAAGCTGCTGGAGCATTTGTCAACCCAAAAGACATGACACGAAATTCATAATGTCCATACCGAGTGCAGAACGCTGTCTTAGGGACATCAGATGCCCTAATCTTCAGCTGATGATAGCCGGATCTCAAATCTATCTTTGAAAATACCTTGGCACCCTGAAGCTGGTCAAATAAATCATCAATTCGCGGAAGTGGATATTTATTTTTGATAGTCACCTTGTTTAACTGTCGATAGTCAATGCACATTCTCATCGAACCATCTTTCTTCTTTACAAATAATACTGGTGCACCCCACGGCGAAACACTGGGTCTAATGAAACCCTTTTCAAGTAAATCCTGCAACTACTCCTTCAATTCTTTTAACTCTGGCAGAGCCATACGATATGGGGGGATGGAAATGGGCTGAGTGACTGGAGCCAAGTCAATGCAAAAATTAATGTCCCTATCGGGCGGCATACCTAGTAAGTCTGAAGGAAATACTTCAGGAAATTCGCGAACCACATGCACAGAGTCAATAGAAGGAACCTCAGCACTAGAATCACGGACATTGGCCAAATAAGCCAAGCATCCCTTTCCAACCATACGCTGAGCCTTAACATAAGAAATAACATTGCGACTAGTATGACCTGAAATTCCTTTCCACTCTATACGAGGCAAATTCGGCAGAGCTAAAGTCACAGTCTTGGCATGGCAATCTAAAATAGCATGATATGGAGATAGCCAGTCCATGCCTAGTATAATATCAAAGTCTACCATATTTAGGAGTAATAAATCAGCACGGGTCTCGAGACCCTCAATTACTATAATACATGACCGATGAACTCGATCAACCACAATAGAATCGACTACTGGTGTAGATACATGAACAGGAACACTCAGTGGATCACTAGGTTGAATCAAGTACGGTGCAAAATAGGAAGACACGTACGAATATGTAGACCCAGGGTCAAATAATGCTGATGCCTTTCTATCACAAACCAAAATAATACCTGTAATGACGGCATCAGAAGACTCAACCTCCTGGTCTGGCGGGAAGTGCATAACATCGGGGCTGTGCCCCACCACCCTGAGCAGTATCTCTAGGACGATCAGCTGCTGGCTGGTCTCTACCTCTATCGGTCCGAGCTCCACCTCTATGACCTCTACCTCCACCTCTATGTCCTCTACCTCCGCCTCTAGCCGGTTGGGCAGGCTGTGAGGGAACTGGGGCCTGAATCATGGCACGAGAACCCTGCTGGTGAGATCTGTCAGAAGCTCGAGGGCAATACCTTGCAATGTGCCTAAGATCACCGCACGTAAAACAAGCCCTCGGCTGCTGAAAATAGCGAAGTGGTGGTGCACTGATAGGCTGCTGATCAGAGTAGCGTGGCTGAGAATTACGATCACCTGAAGCATCATGAGAAACCTGAAGAGCTGACCGATAAGGCCTAGGAGGATGGCCTCTATCATAAAAATCTCTATCTCCAGACGAGGTACCACTGAAACCTGCCCGAATGACGAGGCCTCTTGTCTGAAGAATAACCACCTCCCCGAGTAAGAGCCATCTCAACTCTACGTCCTGCATTAGCTGCCTCCTGAAATGAAATATCACTCCCTATTCCCATCGCCATCTGAAGTCTAATTGGCTGATTAAGCCCATCTATAAACCTACGGACCCTCTCCCGCTCTGTGGGAAGTATCACCACTACATGATGAGCCAAATCAACAAATCTCGTCTCATATTGAGTGACCGTCATAGTGCCCTAATGGAGGCGCTCAAACTGCCTCCAAAGTGCATCTCGCTGAGTAGCAGGGAGAAACTTCTCCAGAAATAGCTCTGCAAACTGATCCCATGATAGAGCTGGGGACCCTGCTGGTCGAGTCAAGCAATAATCCCTCCACCAAGTCTTGGCGGATCCTTAAAGCCTAAATGTACAGAAGTCAACCCCATTGGACTCCACAATCCCCAAAGTCTTGAGAATCTCGTGGCAGCTGAATAAGAAATCCTGAGGATCCTCTGATGTGGCACCGCTGAAAGTAGTGGTAAACAGCTTGGAGAACCGATCAAGTCTCCATAAGGAATCAGAAGTCATGGCCGCTCCATCTCCGGCATGAGCCGTGGTACTCGACTGAGTGGCCACAGCTGGCTGAACCACTGGTGCCTGAGGCTGAGGAACTACTGGCTCCGGAGTACGAGCAATAGGAGTCTGGGACCCTCCTCCAGCCTGAGAAGCGGCTGGTGCAACTGATAATAAGCCTGCTCTGGCAACGCTGTCCATAAATCCCGCTATCCCGACCAAAGCCTCCCGAAGATCCGGGGTAAATAAAGCCTCTCCTAGGACCTGAGCTGGGCCCACTCGAGCTGCTGGGACTGGAACCTCCTCGTCAATCTCAATATGAGGTTCCACATCTGGAGTAGCTGTCGGGGGCTAAGCTCTACCCCTAACACGGCCTCTGATACGGCCTCGGCCCCTGCCCCTCACGGGAGCTGCCTGAGGCTCAGGCTGCTGGTTAGCGGACGAAGAAGCACACGTCCTCACCATCTGCGAAAGGACAGAATAGAAGTTCAATTAACATTTGAAAGATCAAGTCGCACGACTGGAAAGAATAAAGGGAAAATTTTCCTAACTTTGTAGCCTCTGGAGGATAAATACAGACATCTCTGTGCCGATCCTTCAGACACTACTAAGGTTGTTCGTGAGTTGTGAGACCTATGCAACCTTGTGCTCTAATACCAACTTGTCACGACCCAGATTTCCCACCATCGGGGGTCATGATGGCGCCTACTAGTGGAAGCTAGGCAAGCCAAATATTAATTACACCTCCATTAATTACCAAATTCTTATTAGGACTTTAAAATTAAAAACAAATAAATTACAACGGAATAATTAAACTTAGCGGAAGACTTAGTCAATCTTATCAAATATGATAAAGAAAACCCCAAACATGATACACTACCCAAGACTGGTGTCACAATACTTACGAACTTCTAAGAATAATACACATAATGGTGTGAAAGAAAATATAAGCTGTTTATCTCGAATACATGAGATAACGTAATGAAATACATAGACAGAAGAGACAACGGGTCCTGCGGATGCCTGCAAAGCTACCTCGTAGTCTCCGTAGTCGGAATATCCACAATTGCTACCTGCTACTGCTGCTCAAAACCTAGACCTGTGCAAAAATGCACAGAAGTGTAGTATTAGCAAAACCGACCCCATGTGCCGGTAAGTGCCCGGCCTATCCCGGCGAAGTAGTGACAAGCCTAGGACCAGACACTCACATAAACTTGTACAGTTCTATTTACATACATGTACCAAAAACATTTATAAGGAAAGACTCTGCTCTGAAATAACAGTCAATAACTCGTGATATCCAGAATAATCTAGTCAATAGAAAAAATCTTACTTTCATGTCTCAATTCCTTTTTCATTTCATATCTCGTGGTAGGCGTACCACCCGCTCCCAACTATTATAGTAATTATATCTTGTGGTAGGCATACCACCCGCTCCCAAATATATCAATAGATTATATCTTGTGGTAGGCGTACCACCTGCTCCCAAATATATCAATAGGCTACCGGCAACTATGGCCAATGCCAAGATTTAAATCACTTTGTGGTCGGCGTGCCACACGATCCCATTTCTTATTATATATGTGGTCGGCGCGTCACACGATCCCAATTCATAAATATATAAGTGGTCGGCGTGCCACACGATCCCAATTCATAAATATATAAGTGGTCGGCGTGCCACACGATCCCATTTCTTATTATATAAGTGGTCGGCGCGCCACACGATCCCAATTCATAAATATATATATTACCGGCATTTAGCCAATAATCTCTGCATCAACAATATTTATACATAACTAAATTCCTATTCCTACAAGCTAGGATAGAACAAACACTTACCTCAAATGTTTTACGAATAATTCAATCTGTGGCAATGCCTTTTCCTTTCAAATTCTGCTCCAATCCAATCGTATCTATACACAATTGATTTAATATCATCAATACTACTCAACAAACTAATTCATAAGGCCAATTTCAACTTTTACAACATTCTGCCCGGAATAGTGAATTTCGACCCCGGGCCTACATGGTCGGAACTTGGGGTTCAGACCAAAATCCGGTTACTCATCTCCCCACGAGTTCAAGTATATGATTTGTTTCAAAATCGGACCTCAATTCGAGGTCCAATTTCCTAATTCATGAAAACCCCTATATTCTACCAAAAACAAGAAATTCTACCATTAAAACCTTTGATTTCTATTGAAAAACAAGTTTAATGTTGTTAGATATTGAAAGAATTAAGTAAAAAGTGACTTACAATTGTTTTGAAGAAGAGGGAGTTCGTGAAGAATTGCAAATGGGTGTTTTTGGGTTGTGAAATATGAAGAATGGAGCTGGAAATCGTGATTTACAGGTCTCTGTGTTCGCATTTGCGAACATGGGTTCGCAATTGCGAACCCCGACCAATTTCAGGAGTTTGAAAAATAAGCTAAGGCTAGGAAGTTCGCATTTGAGAACATTTATTCGCATTTGCGAAGCCAAGACAAAACTGGGAAGTTCGCATTTGCGAACTATTGTTCGCATTCGCGAACACAGGCAAAATATTGGGAAGTTCGTATTTGCGAACTATTGTTCGCATTTGCGAACACAGGCAGAATATTGGGGAGTTTCCATTTGCGAACTATTGTTCGCATTTGCGAACTCAGGCAGAATATTGGGGAGTTCGCATTTGCGAACTACTGTTCGCATTTGCGAACTCTGCAGACCAGGTGCTGACAGCAACTTTCTAACATGAAAAATTGATCTCGTGGCCTATCCAAAGTTCACCCGAGCCCTCGGGGCTCCAAACCAAATATGCACACTGACTTAAAAACATCATACGAACTTGCTCGCGCGATCAAATCGCCAAAATAACATCAAAATCAATGAATTGAGCCTTAAAACTCAAGAATTCTTTCAAATTTCGTAATTTCCAAAATTTCCAATTTAAGGCCAAAACACGTCAAACGACGTCCGTTTTCAACCAAACTTTACAGGAAGCGCTTAACTAATATATTAGACCTGTACCGGGTGTCGGAACCAAAATACGAGCCCGATATCACCACTTTTCAATCAAATTTCAGTTTCATTTTCCTTAAACATTTTTAGAAAACAATTTAACAGAAAAATTCTTTTACCGGGGTTCTAGACCTCGGATTTCAATTCCGGGCATACGCCCAAGTTCCATATTTTTCTACGGATTTTTTGAGACCGTCAAATCACAGTTCCGGGTCCATTTATCAAAAATGTTGACCAAATTCAATCATATCAATATTAATATCAAAATTCCTCAAATTTTTCACATATTTCAACATAAAAATTTTCCAGCTTCGTGCCCGAAGAGTGCACGCAAATCGAGGCAGCTATAAATGAGGTTTTCAAGACCTCAGAAGCTCGAAATGATTAATAAAACAAGTGATGACCTTTTGGGTCGTCACATTCTCCACCTCTAAAACAACCGTTCGTCCTCGAACGGACAAAAGAAAAAAGTACCCGAGTCAAGGAATAGATGAGGATATCGGCTCTGCATATCAGACTCAGACTCCCAGGTCGATGCCTCAGGAGGCTGACCCCTCCACTGAACTCGCACCGAAGGAAAACTCTTCGACCTCAATTGTCGAACCTGCCGATCTAGGATAGCTACCAGCTCCTCTTCATAGGACAGATCTTTGTCCAATTGGACAGTGCTGAAATCTAACACGTGCGACGGATCACCGTGATATTTTCGAAGCATGGACACATGAAACACTGGATGTACAGCTGATAAGCTAGGTGGCAAGGCAAGTTTATATGCCACTTCTCCCACACGATCAAGAATCTCGAATGGCCCAATAAACGTAGGGCTAAGTTTGCCTTTCTTTCCAAATCTCATTACGCCCTTCATAGGCGACACTCGGAGCAATACTCGCTCCCCAATCATGAAAGCTATATCTCTAACCTTGCGATCTGCATAGCTCTTTTGCCTAGACTGATCTGTGTGAAGCCTATCTTGAATAATCTTGACCTTATCTAAGGCCTCCCGAACTAAATCCGTACCCAATAACCGAGCTTCTCCCGGTTCAAACCATCCAACCGGAGAACGACACCGCCTACCATACAATGCGTCATAAGGAGCCATCTGGATGCTCGATTGATAACTATTATTATAAGCAAACTCTGCCAAAGGCAGGAATTGATCCCACGAACCTCCAAAATCAATAACACACGCCCGTAGCATATCTTCCGGTATCTGAATAGTCCTCTCGGACTGACCATCCGTCTGGGGATGAAAGGCTGTACTTAGCTGAACTTGCGTTACTAACTCTCGTTGAACCGCCTTCCAGAAATGTGAGGTAAACTGTGCACCTCGATCTGAAATAATAGAGATTGGCACGCCATGAAGGCGAACGATCTCCCTGATATAAATCTCAGCTAACCTCTCGGACGAATAGGTAGTGGCAATAGGAACAAAATGAGATGACTTGGTCAGCCTATCAACAATCACCCAAACAACATCAAACTTCTTCCGAGTCTTCGGAAGTCTAGAAACGAAATCCATCGTGATTCGCTCCCACTTCCATTCAGGAAGTTCAATTCTCTGAAATAAACCGCCAGGTCTCTGATGTTCATTTTATCGTGATGACAATTCAGACACCGTGCCACATATGCCACAATATCCTTTTTCATTCTATGCCACCAATAATGCTGCCACAAATCCTGATACATTTTTGCTGCACCTGGATGAATAGAATACCGCGAACCGTGAGCTTCTTCTAGAATCAATTCTCTAAGCCCATCAACATTTGGCACACAAATGCGCCCTTGCATCCTCAAGATCCCCTCAGCATCTAAGGTGACCTGTTTAGCACCTCCTCGCTGAACCTTATCTCTAAGGTCACATAAATAAGAATCATTATATTGTTGATCACGAATATGCTCCAATAATGAAGAGCGAGCGATCGTGCAAGCTAGTACTCGACTAGACTCAGAAATATCCAACCTCACAAATCGGTTGGCCAATGACTGAACATCCAAAGCAAGTGGTCTCTGATTGACTGGAATATAAGCAAGACTGCCTATAATGGCTGACTTCCTACTCAATGCGTCGGCCACCACGTTTGCTTTTCCTGGATGATATAAAATGGTGACATCATAATCTTTTAGCAATTCTAGCCACCTTCTCTGCCTCAAATTCAACTCTTTCTGCTTAAACAAATACTGAAGACTCTTATGATCGGTGTATACTTCACATGCTACACCATACAAATAATGCCTCCGGATCTTCAATGCGTGAATAATCGCCGCCAATTCTAGATCATGCACTCGATAGTTCTTCTCATGAATCTTCAACTGCCTCGAAGCATAGGCAATAACCTTGCCATCCTGCATTAACACTGCACCAAGCCCAATACGGGAAGCATCACAATAAACAGTATAAGGTCCCGTACCTGTGGGTAAAACCAATACCGGTGTTGTGGTCAAGGTCGTCTTGAGCTTTTGAAAGCTCGCCTCACATTCATCGGACCATTCAAATTGAACACCCTTCTGGGTCAATCTGGTCAGTGGGGTTGCAATAGACGAAAATCCTTCTACGAATCGGCGATAATAACCCGCTAACCCCAAGAAACTCCGAATATCCGTGGCTGATGTCGGTCTAGGCCAGCTCTTGACTGCCTCAATTTTCTTTGGATCAACCTGAATACCTGCTGCCGTCACAATATGACCCGGGAATGCAACTGAACTTAGCCAAAATTCACACTTTGAAAATTTTGCATATAGCTGGCTATCTCTCAGAGTCTGCAAGGCCACTCTGAGATGTTGCGCATGCTCCTCCTGACTGCGGAATATATTAATATGTCATCAATGAAGACTATTGCAAACAAGTCTAAATAAGGCTGGAACACCCGATTCATTAATTCCATAAAAGCTGCTGGAGCATTTGTCAACCCAAAAGACATGACCAGAAATTCATAATGTCCATACCGAGTGCGGAACGCTGTCTTAGGGACATCAAATGCCCTAATCTTCAGCTGATGATAGCCAGATCTCAAATCTATCTTTGAAAATACCTTGGCACCCTGAAGCTGGTCAAATAAATCATCAATTCGCGGAAGTGGATATTTATTTTTGATAGTCACCTTGTTTAACCGTCGATAGTCAATGCACATTCTCATCGAACCATCTTTCTTCTTTACAAATAATACTAGTGCACCCCACGGCGAAACACTAGGTCTAATGAAACCCTTTTCAAGTAAATCCTGCAACTGCTCCTTCAATTCTTTTAACTCTGGCGGAGCCATACGATATGGGGGGATGGAAATGGGCTGAGTGCCTGGAGCCAAGTCAATGCAAAAATCAATGTCCCTATCGGGGGGCATACCTAGTAATTCTGAAGGAAATACTTCAGGAAATTCGAGAACCACAGGCACAGAGTCAATAGAAGGAACCTCAGCACTAGAATCACGGACATTGGCCAAATAAGCCAAGCATCCCTTTCCAACCATACGCTGAGCCTTAACATAGGAAATAACATTGCGACTAGTATGACCTGAAATTCCTTTCCACTCTATACGAGGCAAATTCGGCAGAGCTAAAGTCACAGTCTTGGCATGGCAATCTAAAATAGCATGATATGGAGATAGCCAGTCCATGCCTAGTATAATATCAAAGTCCACCATATTTAGGAGTAATAAATCAGCACGGGTCTCGAGACCCTCAATTACTATAATACATGACCGATGAACTCGATCAACCACAATAGAATCGACTACTGGTGTAGACACATGAACAGGAACACTCAGTGGATCACTGGGCTGAACCAAGTATGGTGCAAAATAGGAAGACACATATGAATATGTAGACCCGGGGTCAAATAATGCTGATGCCTTTCTATCACAAACCAAAATAATACCCTGTAATGACGGCATCAGAAGACTCAGCCTCTGGTCTGGCGGGAAGTGCATAACATCGGGGCTGTGCCCCACCACCCTGAGCAGTATCTCTAGGACGATCAGCTGCTGGCTGGTCTCTACCTCTATCGGTCCGAGCTCCACCTCTATGACCTCTACCTCCACCTCTATGTCCTCTACCTCCGCCTCTAGCCGGCTGGGCAGGCTGTGAGGGAACTGGGGCCTGAATCATG
Organism: Nicotiana noctiflora; assembly: GCA_032618575.1. Classification (NCBI taxonomy): domain Eukaryota; kingdom Viridiplantae; phylum Streptophyta; class Magnoliopsida; order Solanales; family Solanaceae; genus Nicotiana; species Nicotiana noctiflora. The sequence goes on from JASVEL010012334.1 coordinate 158,720, forward strand.
GCACGAGAACCCTGCTGGTGAGATCTGTCAGAAGCTCGAGGGCAATACTTTGCAATGTGCCTAAGATCACCGCACGTAAAACAAGCCCTCGACTGCTGAAAATAGCGAAGTGGTGGTGCACTGATAGGCTGCTGATCAGAGTAGCGTGGCTGAGAATTACGATCACCTGATGCATCATGAGAAACCTGAAGAGCTGACTGATAAGGCCTAGGAGGATGGCCTCTGTCAAAAGATTCTCTGCCACCAAAAGAAGAACCACTAAACCTACCCGAATAACGAGGCCTCTTGTCTGAAGAATAACCACCTCCCCGAGTAAGAGCCATCTCAACTCTACGTCCTGCATTAGCTGCCTCCTGAAATAAAATATCACTCCCTATTCCCATCGCCATCTGAAGTCTAATTGGCTGATTAAGCCCATCTATTAACCTGCGGACCCTCTCCCGCTATGGGAAGTATCACCACTACATGATGAGCCAAATCAACAAATCTCGTCTCATATTGAGTGACCGTCATAGTGCCCTGATGGAGGCGCTCAAACTGCCTCCGAAGTGCATCCCGCTGAGTAGCACGGAGAAACTTCTCCAAAAATAGCTCTGCAAACTGATCCCATGATAGAGCTGGGGACCCTGCTGGTCGAGTCAAGCAATAATCCCTCTACCAAGTCTTGGCGGATCCTTAAAGCCTGAATGTATAGAAGTCAACCCCATTGGACTCCACAATCCCCATAGTCTTGAGAATCTCGTGGCAGCTGAATAAGAAATCATGAGGATCCTCTGATGTGGCACCGCTGAAGGTAGTGGTAAACAGCTTGGAGAACCGATCAAGTCTCCATAAAGAATAAGAAGTCATGGTCGCTCCATCTTCGGCCTGAGCTGTGGTACCTGACTGAGTGGCCACAACTGGCTGAACCACTGGTGCTTGAGGCTGAGGAGCTACTGGCTCCGGAGTAAGAGCAATAGGAGTCTGGGCCCCTCCTCCAGCCTGAGAAGCGGCTGGTGCAACTGATAATAAGCCTGCTCTGGCAACGCTGTCCATAAATCCCGCTATTCTGACCAAAGCCTCCCGAAGATCCGGGGTAAATAAAGCCTCTCCTGGGACCTGAGCTGGGCCCACTCGAGCTGCTGGGACTGGAACCTCCTCGTCAATCTCAATATGACGTTCCACATCTGGAGTAGCTGTCGAGGGCTAAGCTCTACCCCTACCACGGCCTCTGATACGGCCTCGGCCCCTGCCCCTCACGGGAGCTGCCTGGGGCTCAGGCTGCTGGTTAGTAGATGAGGATGCACGTGTTCTTACCATCTGCGGAAGAACAGAGTAGAAGTTCAATTAACATTTGAAAGATCAAGTCGCACGACCGGAAAGAATAAAGGGAAAATTTTCCTAACTCTGTAGCCTCTGGAGGATAAATACAGACGTCTCCGTACCGATCCCTCAGACTCTACTAAGGTTGTTCGTGAGTTGTGAGACCTATGCAACCTAGTGCTCTGATACCAACTTGTCACGACCCGGATTTCCCACCATCGGGGGTCATGATGGCGCCTACTAGTGGAAGCTAGGCAAGCCAAATATTAATTACACCTCCATTAATTACCAAATTCTTATTAGGACTTTAAAATTAAAAACATATAAATTACAACGGAATAATTAAACTTAGCGGAAGACTTAGTCAATCTTATCAAATATGATAAAGAAAACCCCAAACATGATACACTACCCAAGACTGGTGTCACAATACTCACGAACTTCTAAGAATAATACACACAATTGTCTGAAAGAAAATATAAGCTGTTTATCTCGAATACATGAGATAACAGAATGAAATACATAGACGGAAGAGACAACGGGTCCTGCGGACGCCTGCAAGGCTACCTCGTAGTCTCCGTAGTCGGAATATCCACAATCGCTACTGTCGATGCTGCTGTCCGTAACCTGTATCTGCGCAAAAAGAGCGCAGAGTGTAGTATCAGCACAACCGACCCCATGTGCTGGTAAGTGCCTGGCCTATCCTAGCGAAATAGTGACGAGACTAAGGCCGGTCACCCACATAAACCTGTACAGTTGCAATATATATACATGTACCAAAAATATTTATAAGGAAAGACTCTGCTCTGAAATAACAGTCAATAACTCGTGATATCCAGAATAATCTAGTGAATAGAACAAATCTTACTTTCATGTCTCAATTCCTTTTTCATTTCATATCTCGTGGTAGGCGTACCACCCGCTCCCAACTATTACAGTAATTATATCTTGTGGTAGGCATACCACCCGCTCCCAAATATATCAATAGATTATATCTTGTGGTAGGCGTACCACCCTGCTCCCAAATATATCAATAGGCTACCGGCAATTATGGCCAATGCCAAGATTTAAATCACTTTGTGGTCGGCGTGCGACAAGATCCCATTTCTTATTATATATGTGGTCGGCGCGTCACACGATCCCAATTCATAAATATATAAGTGGTCGGCGTGCCACACGACCCCAATTCATAAATATATAAGTGGTCGGCGTGCCACACGATCCCATTTCTTATTATATAAGGGGTCGGCACGCCACACTATCCCAATTCGTAAATATATATATTACCGGCATTTAGCCAATAATCTCTGCATCAACAATATTTATACATAACTAAATTCCTATTCCTATAAGCTAGGATAGAACAAACACTTACCTCAAATGTTTTACGAACAATTCAATCTGTGGCAATGCCTTTTCCTTTCAAATTCGGCTCCAATCCAATCGTATCTATACACAATTGATTTAATATCATCAATACTACTCAACAAACTAATTCATAAGGCCAATTTCAACTTTTACAACATTCTCCCGGAATAGTGAATTTCGACCCCGGGCCCACATGGTCGGAACTCGGGGTTCAGACCAAAATCCGGTTACCCATCCCCCCACAAGTTCAAGTATATGATTTGTTTCGAAATTGGACCTCAATTCGAGGTTCAATTTCCTAATTCATGAAAAACCCTATATTCTACCAAAAACAAGAAATTCTACCATGAAAACCTTTGATTTCTATTGAAAAACATGTTTAGTGTTGTTAGAAATTGAAAGAATTAAGTAAAAAGTGACTTACAAATGTTTTGAAAAAAAGGGAGTTCGTGAAGAATCGCAAATGGGTGTTTTTGGGTTGTGAATTATGAAGAATGGAGCTGGAAATCGTGGTTTACAGGTCTCTGTGTTCGCATTTGCGAACATGGGTTCGCAATTGCGAACCCCGACCAATTTCAGGAGTTTGAAAAATAAGCTAAGGCTGGGAAGTTCGCATTTGCGAACATTTATTCGCATTTCCGAAGCCAAGACAAAACTGGGAAGTTCGCATTTGCGAACTATTGTTCGCATTTGCGAACACATGCAAAATATTGGGAAGTTCGCATTTGCGAACTATTGTTCGCATTTGCGAACACAGGAAGAATATTGGGAAGTTCGCATTTGCGAACTATTGTTCGCATTTGCGAACTCAGGCAGAATATTGGGGAGTTCGCATTTGCGAACTATTGTTCGCATTTGCAAACTCAGGCAGAATATTGGGAAGTTCGCATTTGCAAACTATTGTTCGCATTTGCGAACTCTGTAGACCAGGTGCTGACAGCAACTTTCTAACATGAAAAATTGATCTCATGGCCTATCCAAAGTTCACCCGAGCCCTCGGGGCTCCAAACCAAATATGCACACTGACTTAAAAACATCATACGAACTTGCTCGCGTGATCAAATCGCCAAAATAACATCAAAATCAATGAATTGAGCCTTAAAACTCAAGAATCCTTTCAAATTTCATAATTTTCAAAATAACCAATTTAAGGCCGAAACACGTCAAACGACGTCCGTTTTCAACCAAACTTTACAGGAAGCGCTTAACCAATATATTTGACCTGTACCGGGTGTCAGAACCAAAATACGAGCCCGATATCACCACTTTTCAATCAAATTTCAGTTTCATTTTCCTTAAACATTTTCAGAAAATAATTTAACAGAAAAATTCTTTTACCGGGGTTCTAGACCTCGGATTTCAATTCCGAGCATACGCCCAAGTTCCATATTTTTCTACGGATTTTCTGAGACCGTTAAATCACGGTTCCGGGACCGTTTATCAAAAATGTTGACCAAAGTCAACCATATCAACATTAATATCAAAATTCCTCAAATTTTTCACATATTTCACATATTTCAACATAAAAATTTTCCAGCTTTGTGCCCGGACTGTGCACGTAATTCGAGGCAACTATAAATGAGGTTTTCAAGACCTCCAAAGCTCGGAATGATTAATAAAACAAGTGATGACCCTTTGGGTCGTCACAATCTCCACCTCTAAAACAACCGTTCGTCCTCGAACAGTATAAGTGAGGACTAGGTCAGTGTGGGACCAAGGTGAGATAGATGTGGACTGGAGATGGGGGTATTCACTGTAGAGATGAATTACCTGTGAGGTTATCCTTAGAACCAAGATGTACATGGGTTCTCATTTTCAGTTGTTGTTTATTATTATTACTCACTGAGTTGAAATATACTCACCCCACTCCCCTGCACTTTTTGTGCAGATATACAGGTTCAGGAGGGCAGTTGAGCTATTGCAACTGCTTTATTATCACCATTCCGTGGAGACTTCGAGGTAGCTGCTGACGTCCGCAATACCTGACCTCTTCTTCTTTATCATCTTGTTGTTTCCATTATACTTAGACTTGATTATGTAGGATATCTAAGTTGTAGAGGCTCAGACTTGTGACACCACGATTTGGTTGGGACTGTATTCGTGTATTTCGTTCCTACACTTCTTGATTTGTTATGAAAACAAGCTAATTATGCCGATTAATCAGTATTAAATTATAATTGGCTGGTTTAAATGGATAAGATGGCCGGGCTTGCCTAGCAACATGTTGGGCGCCATCACGACCGGGGTTTGGGTCGTGACAAAGTTGGTATCAGAGCCTAGGTTAATAGGTCTCGCGAGTCATGAGCCGGTTTAGTAGAGTCTCGTGGATCGATACGGGGATGCATGTACTTATCCTCGGGAGGCTACAAACCTTTAGGAAAGTTTCAAATTCTTGGAATTCTTATCGTGTGTGTTTGATTCAGCTTGAGATGTAATTTTTGAAATTCCTCCTGCACGTTGATGTACGCACTCGAGTCCTTAGTGATAAATTTGCCTTGATGGCTTATGATTCCCCAATCGAGGGACAAGATATAATCTCTGTGAGTTCATGTTGGGCCAGTCTAGAGGACTTGAGGCCGGATCCTTGTCTATGGCTTGAGCACCAAGGTGCTAATTTCGCAAGCTGGTATTACGAAATTCATACGATCAGTATTGACCTTAATTGTGAAAATGGCATTTTGAAAATGGGTGAGCCGTAACGTATTCGATTCTTATTGTGATCTGATATGTAGCCCTAGCTATGGGCGTGGTGAGTATGTTTATGTTCCTTAATAGAAAGGTAAAGTGCACTACGTGTGGTAGTATGAGTTCAGACGCGGAAAGACTGGATTGGTTGTGCTATGAGTATCATGGTGGAAGGTACTTGACATATATTATGATTTGAGCAGGTGCAGCGCATGTTCATGTACTAATTTTGATAATATAATTCGTGTAGTATTGAGATGCATTGTGATGTCTTGTCGAGTTGCAGATGCATGGGTAGGATGGTTTTGGTGACTCTCTGGCAGGTGGATAGGCCAAATTATAAAGGAAACTCTGTCAAAATTTTTTGAAAAAATTAGGACTTATAAAAGGTTTGTCACTTAATGAATGGGCTTAGCTGTTGTGTATGAATGAATACAAGAATTGTAAAAGAGTTAAGATTTCTTATGATTCGAGTCTCCACCAAAGCTTGTATATGACTTGAGTTCAAACTTACTATAACATTGTGGTGTCATTTGAATGAGAATGCTATGAGTGGTTAAAAGTGCTTTGATATATGGCTTCGAGCTAAGTTGGGGAGGTTGCTATTGACTAACTGGTTGCACTATTGTGTGCTGTGTTGATTCTGCCTCCAAGCATGTTTGAAAATTCTGATGAAGGTTATGGTGCTTCGTAGATGTGAAGAAATACTAGGATGTTTTGAACGACTGTTGCTAAAGAATGTTCGGCGTATAGAAAGAAAAGATAGCTAATTAAATCTGTATGTGATCATGTTCTGTGATGTCAGACTTCTAACAAGGCACGAGTGGTTTTGTTCAATAAGGCAGTTGAATTATAACTGGTTAAGGGTGAATGATGCCCGAGAATAGCCTTGCGGTGTTCAAGATTTTCGCTTGCAACAGTCAGGTGCCTTAAGAATGTGTACGTGGCTAAAGACTACGGTTTCGTTAGAAGAAATCGAGACTTATGTTATGTTATGTAAATGATGAGATTCTATATATGTATATTGGAGAGTAATGATAACGAATTCAAGATTTGCAGGAAGTTCTTCAAGGTAAAGTATTGTAGATTGTGGTAATTCTGGGAAACATCGGAGGGAGTATTCAGCGGCATGTGAGCCTTAGACCGTGTGGTATTGTGTATGAGTCTCGTATGGTAACCTGAGTTAAGGTATTGTCATCCTCCAGTGAAGGAGAATATTAAATTAAAGATGATAATAAACTAGAACAGTATGAAAAGGGCACGAATAACTCCTGGTGTGTGTTCGAAGTAATGAGTCTTGCAGTTATGGTACAACAAAGCTCTTGATGTGCTGGTAGTTGCGCAGCTCGATGTGGGTAAAAGGACTCAGTCCTGGCAGTTAAGCTTATGCAATGAATGGGAAGAAAGAGTTGTGATGTGTTTTATCATGGTTTGAAAATGAGTACATTCCTATCGGTATGCGAAGCATGGAATATGTAATGACTTTTCTCCTATATGGGATCATGAAGGTCCTTAACTAGTTGAGTGCGTCGATGTTTGTGGCATAGGAGAGGGATAGAAATTCTCCATGTATCTTGGTGCAGTATGGAATATGCGATGTGCTATTGAAAGATGATAATGGCATGTTCAAGGTTTTGAGATCAGTTCATATTATATTGGAAGTCATTAAAATCCCCAAGCAGCGTGGGCAACTGCAGATAATCTGAGAATCAATCTTTCTGGTGATTAAGGAAAATGGTACTGCTATTCTAGTGATTTGGGAGAGTATATGTTCAAAAAGGGCAAGGTAATGTAAACTCATAATATCTAGTGATGATTGAGTTGTTGATGGCATAGGGAAATTTCTGAATGGCTTATATGGTATGAATGGAGGCTTGATGTGTGATTATGTATTCGTGCGGTGGAATGTGGAATCAGGCATAGTGATTCATGTGTTACATATGTGTTGGAGACTAGAAATTCTTGTAATCCGCCTACGCAGTGGTGGTATGTCGTGTGTATCGGCACCGTTTAGCGGTTATTGGAAATTGGAAGCCCTGGTGGCTATCTCGTTACTTGATATGATGAATTGGAATAATGATAAATGATTGCAGACTGGTAGTCATAAGTCAGGTTATCTAGACTAATGTGATATGGACTATGTCAGAAAAATGTCACAAACTGCGTGGCAGAGTGCTTCTGATCATGCTCCAGCAGGGTAGATGTACCCTAGGGCCAGCGGACAGCTGGTAGGTATCGCTTTGTCAGTTGGGCCTTCGTGGCGGATGTCAGTGTAGAGGTAGCTACCATTGATCAAGTTCCGGTATTGAGGAAATTTTTCGGATGCGTTTCATATGGCCGAGCTTGAGGCTATATATATATGTTTGTTGCAATGAGCAACTTGACCCGATGTGCATTCCCTTTTTGCTAGATTTATGCGTTGATCGGGTAGCATGCTGCCACAGGTATAGTATCTGGATCGGGTGGCACACTGCCACATGTATGGTATCAGGATCGGGTGGCACGCCGCCATATGTATGGTATCTGGATCGGGTGGCACCACGGGTATGTTATTGGAACGGGTTGCGTGCTGCAACAGTGTGATGTGGAGAGTAGTTTCCAATATATATTACCTTGTATACAATACTTCCTAGCTTCCGAGGAATAGTCTATACTGGGTACCGCTCGGCGAATAGCACATCGGTTATGTCCTTTCAGGAATTTATAGCGTATATTAATTGTATCACCGCGGGTGTGATTGATTGCTTGAGTTCAGACCTAAATATGTGCGTGGCTGACCATTATGAGCATGGTGACTTGAGGTGCTTCAGGAGTAATAGTGTTTGGATTGAATCATGAGCTGTGGCAAGGACACGTGATGTTATGACCTTTTGAGGAGGATTCTGGTACTCTAATTCTATGATGTGAGACGAGATCTCAGTTATGTGTTGGGATGGTATTGAGGAATTTGAATTACATCTCTTTTGTGTGAGTCAGTTGTCATGATTCGAGTGTGTCTAGATCATTCCTTATTAGAGCATGTCTTGTGCTCGTCGTGGCTTAGGCCGATGAGGAGGTGTCATATTACCAGTATGGTGTGTTATATATTTATATATATCTATATTGGATCAGGCTGCACGCCGCAGCACTCTATGTATTGGATCGGACAGCACGCCGCATTGATGTATATGTGGATCGAACTGCACGCCACAGTAATATACAAGTGGGACGGACTGCACGTCGTAGTATTATTGCGCTTGAGCTTTAGGAGCCCCTTTGGGGTCTGAGTCTGCACACATTCTCAATGGGCGCTAGAGTATATTATGGGATCGGCCTGCACGCCGCAGCAGTATATTATGTATATATATATATTAGATCGGACGGCACACCGCAGTAATATATGTGTGGATCAGGCTGACCGCCACAACATCATAGCGTTTGGGCCGAGGGAGCCCCTCCGAAGTCTGTATACACCCCTAGTGAGCAACGTCGATGTTAAATGGAGTGGGCTGCACGTCGCAGCATTTTACATAAATATACATATATATATTGGAGCGGGCTACGCGCCACCGCATTATGGACTTATGTATACATATATATACCCATTGGATCGGTTGTACGCCATAGTAGTATAAGTAAGGACTAGGTCAGTGTGGGACCAGGGTGAGATAGATGTGGACTGGAGATGGGGATATTCACTGTAGAGATGACTTACATGTGAGGTTACTATTAGAACTGTTTAGTGATAGTACAGGTGTTCTCACTTTCAGTTGTTGTTTATTATTATTACTCACTGAGTTGAAATATACTCACCTCACTCCCCTGTACATTTTGTGCAGATATACAGGTTCCGGAGGGCAGTTGAGCTATCGCAACTGCTTTATTATCACCATTCCGTGGTGACTTCGAGGTAGCTACCAACGTCCGCAGTACCTGACCTCTTCCTCTTTATCATCTTATTGTTTCCATTATGCTTAGACTTGATTGTGTAGGATATCTCATTTGTGGAGGCTCAGACTTGTGACACCACGATTTGGTTGGGACTGTATTCGTGTATTTCATTCCTACACTTCTTGATTTATTATGAAAATAGGCTAATTACGCCAATTAATCGGTATTAAATTATAATTTTCCGGTTAAATGGATAAGATGGCCGCGCTTTCCTAGCAACGTGTTGGGCGCCATCACGATCGGGGTTTGGGTCGGGACAACCCGAGTTTAGGGAGATACAATTATTAAATGCGCGCTTAAAGCTACTAACGTGTTATTATTTTGAGAAGGCCATGAAAATTCACTAAACAACCAATCCCGAAATCTATCCCAATTATTACATAGTTTTATCGAGGGCCTGCGATTTGTTATTTAATATGGCGAGGCACGCCTCCTTTATTTTAAGGATATCCTAAAATGACTACATTTTTTATTTTTTAGGTTTTTCTCTATAATAAAGGAAGAAAAATCTTAACTAATTATGAGCTAAAATATGCAATACACTTATCTATTTTGTGACAAATATTAATGAAGCAGAATTTAATTTATATTTAAAAAACTTTGAATTTTCAATTTTTTTTATAAATACGAAATTTCTTAACTAGTATTAAAAGAAACTAATTAGAACAAGATTAAATCTTGCATTGTAATATATTAAAAAAAACTAATAAAATTATTTATTCAAAATTATTTGAAACTAAGTTCATCTTAAAACAATCCTAAATTAACTGTAATTTTTTTTTTATTTAAATTCATTTTCTAAACAATAAAAGATAAAATCCTAATTGATTACATGCTAAAATTGTGACATATTATTTCATATATTAAGGCAAAAGTTTAATGAAAGTAAGCATCGTAAAAATTGAACTTAAAGTAAAATACAAAATCGACAAATATTATATACAAATCAAACCAATTATCCTATAACTAATTTAAACTCATATTATTATATGACTTGAACCATTGAAATTAACTATTTACAAATATTTAAAAGAACAATAATTAACCTTAATTACTTATACTTATTTGAACATTTGTTAAGCTTGAAACAGCAGTTGAGAAAATACTATCTCCGGGGCCCTCACTTTAGGGCTATCTTTCACCGTTGACAGACATGGTTCAACGAAATACAAAATGTATAAAATTTTCTTCGAAAGACTTGAATAATGTTAAATGGTTTCTTGAGGCAATCACCCTGCAAAGATGGAACCAACCAAGACTGAACACTAGCCCCATTTTGTAGACGGGTTAGGACCGGCCTTCTATCCCGGTGAACAATGTTCCAGTGATTAAGCGGGGACACGATTTGAACCTGCAATCTTCAGGTAATGAGCCTGATGAGTTGACCAATTCCTCTATCCCGCTTCTTCCCCTTCTCTTTCGAACTCCGAAAACTAAGGTTCTACTCAAATCGTACCTAAATGCTTAATTCACGCAAAATAATTAAAATATACATTTTTACTAAGTTTAGATACATATTTGCAATTTAACCTATTAAAGACAATATTAAAACATTTATAGCTACTGAACAACAACAACAACAACAACAACAACAACAACAACAACCCAGTATAATCCCACTTAGTGGGGTTTGGGGAGGGTAGTGTGTACGCAGACCTTACCCCTACCCTAGGGTAGAAAGGCTGTTTCCAAATAGACCCCCGGCATCCTTCCCTCCAAGAACTTCCCACCTTGCTCTTGGGGAGACTCGAACTCACAACCTCTCGGTTGGAAGTGGAGTTGCTTACCATCAGAGCAACCCCTTTATAGCTACTGAACTACTAGTTTTAATTAATTCGATTATTCAAAGAGTAACTTATTCTTATTTTAATTACTAAACAACTTGGACATTAATAGCATGTTTATACCTATACTATTTAATAACCATATTGAAGTGAATTATTATTACTACAAAAAGCCTAATTATTCAAAATGATAGAAATTGACAGAATATTAATACGGAAAATAATTTAAACACAATCAGTAAAAGAAAACAAGGAAAAAGCTAATTAAAATTTCAAAACTTTTATTCTTCACATGTATTCATTTTTTAAACTTAAACACAATTAGTCATGTACCTGATATTAGAAAGATAGAAGAATAGAGGATTGACCAACACATCACTAGAAACAACACAGTAACAGTAGTGGAAGCAAAAACAAACCAGTGTCCGAATTTTGACTAAAAACCAGTAACTGAGGTCTGAACTTGATAGTATACTTTTACTAATTATAATCTAAACACTCTTAAAAAGAAAAAAAAAATCATTTTTTTTAATTCTTCACAATTATTTTAATCTTTTCTCTCATGATTCTTACGTTTGATATTTCAACTATCAAAATCTCTCTCCAATATTTTTCCTCCTTCAATCTGATTCTCTTTCTTCTATATATAAGCAAGACATCTTCTTCTTTTAATTTAAAAAAACAAATCACTATCAATTAAAAAATAAAAGTAAGACTCCACTTTCTTAAACCCCACAATCAACTATTTTATTTTAATCAAACTTTTAATCCCACTACATTATATTTTATTCCCCACTATGCCTATTTTTCTTTTTCTTTTTTTTTACTATGCCTATTTTATTAATCTTTTAACTACCACTATATTATGTTTTGTCTTCCACTCTAATTTTAATAATATTTAAATAACTAATGGACAAAATACTTTAATTCAAATAATTGACTATATTTTAATGACCAAAATACCCCCCCAGAATTACTAAAATTTACTATTCTACCATTATCAGCTATAACCAATTCATCAAAATCAAATAATCAAAATATAGCAATTTTAATCAATTCTTAAACAATTTCAACAACAATTCAAATAACATGATGAACAACCAAGAACAAAATTATTTTTAATAACATATAATTTTCAGATTTAACTACAATAACAAACAAGTAACTTCAAATCAATTAAACTTAAATTAAATTAAACTTAACATATCAAACAAACTAGTTCAATTCTGTAACTCAAATCCGAATTTAGACTTAAGCAGAAAAATTGAAACAAATTTAATTTTCTAAACTCAATAATAAACTAAAACTCGAATTAAATCTAACAATATCACAATCAAGATTAAGGATGCAAGTTATTGAACTATAACATTTCTATATTAAAAACTTAAACAAAATACATGATTAAAGCATAAGAATGAAGAAATAACCAAGAACATGATAAACAAAAAGTTTAGATCCGAAAATATATATATATATATATATATATATATATATATATATATATATATATATATATATATATATATATATATATATATATATATATATATATATATATATATATATATATATAATCTGCTATAAGTCACCTAGTATCGAGGAATGGCCATTCTGTCTTCATGAAGAAGATCCATCTCTAGGTGTGTGTGTGTGTGTGTATATATATATATATATATATATATATATATATATATATATATATATATATATATATATATCACTATAAAAGCATGAATAAAATGTGGATTTACCAAAGTATTACCAAAGTATCCTTAGAATATTAATTGACAAATAATATCATGTAGGGTAACATTGATATTTTAAGCTTTGCTTAATACAACGATTTTCATGGACTTCTAATATCAAACAAATTTTAGATTCTCAGCTATATGAGATACTATATATCCCTCTAATCATTGAATTGGTATACTCATAAACCGAATTTTGCACTCTTTAACCAAAAATATTAGGATTCTTTCAAATATCCACATGATAAAACATAACTTACACTAACACACAACGTTTTAAAAGATTAGGGAACTAGAAGAGAATCTTTTTCTTCTAAAGATTAAAACATGACGACACGCATTGTGATGCTCTTGAAATTTTTAATTTTCGTAATTTTTCCTCTAAAAGTTAGTTGATTCATTAATTAGCTTAATTATATTCTCATGCAAAATATTTTAATGGATATTGAAATTAAACTTTTGGTATTACTCTGAATTTTAACCAAAGCCATGAATGGTTATTGTTATTTATTACACAGTACATTCTCCCAACAGAAAAGTGTCAAAAAATTAAGGGGTTGTTTGGTACGAGGTATAAGTAGATCTAGTGCTGGTATAAAAATTTAATATCACATTAATACTCTGTTTGAATAGCAAACCTGGTATAAGTTATTCTAGGATTAAATTTAGTACAGGGATAACTTATAACTTGTAAGGGTAGGGTAATTAGTGCTGGGATAACTTGTACATTCTTCTTAGAAATTATGAAGGTCATTTTTAATACAACATATCAAACGGTGAATAAAAAATAATACCATGATAATTAATCCTAGAATAAGATGTATTTAAACCAAACGACCCCTAAGTTTGTACCATGTGTCACTATCTATTGGTGTCACGACCCCAAACCCGGTCGTGATGGTGTCCAGCACACTGCTAGGCCAGCCTGATCAATCAACAGAAATCACGGAGCTATCAACTCACATTTAACCCCCTTTAGGCATAACAACTATAGTATAACAATAAAAATATCCAACACCGGGATTAAACATCCCAAACCAGAACAATCTCCCAATAGACCGGGAGTCACACGTCATGAGCCTCTACCAGAATATATGAAGTGTGATAGTGTATACAACTGTGCTCAAGTGCAGAAATAGACAAAACAGAAACAAAGATAAGCTGGAGAGAGTCAGGTCCTGCGGACGCGGGCAGCTACCTTGACTATCCAGAAGCAACTCCAAGCAGCTACAGAATCAAGTCTGCTGCGATGTACCTGGATCTACACATAAGGTACATGGAGTAAAGTGAGTACTTCTAGACTTTGTAGTAATAAGTAGGGGTAAGACATCAGGGTAAGAAAACCCAATATAACACTAAGTAAAGCTATACACAATGCCCCGCATCAATATCAACACGTACAATATCCGAACTAGCAATATCAGCTAACAGCATAACAGCTAACAGGTATAGCTAAATGCAACGCAGTGCATGAATATGACCGCTACGGCGCGTAGCCCAATCCATTTGGGTACCCGTGCTCACTGTGGGGGTTCAGACTCCAGAGGGGCTCCTATAGCCCAAGCACAATATCATGATACACTGCGGCGCGCAGCCCGATCCACTACCAGTCAGCTATAATGCAACGCAGCCTCACATGCTCAAAATAGTATTTGAAAACTGTTTTTATCATTTTTCACTAGAAAATAGTATATCAGAAATTCCAGAGTTTGGAAAATCATTTCTAACAGTAATAGCTCAGAACTGGTATCAAAATAGTATGTCAATATCATAGAAATGATAACATCGTGTCACGCCCCCAGATCCGGTCGTGATGGCGCCCAACACATTGCTAGGCCAGCCTGACCAATTAACAACAACTACGGAGCCACAAGCTCACTTTATCCAATTTAAGCATAACAAAATAATTTAACAGTGATAGATATATTAAAAATAGGGAACCAAGTCCCAACACGTGCCAACTCCCATAGACCGAAGGGTCAAGAGTCATGAGCCTCTACAGAGTATACAAAGTGTAAATAGTGAATATAATTGTGCACAAGTGTGGGATGATCAGAACACAAAAATATAGACAAACTGGAGAATCAGGTCCTGCGAACGCTGGCAGCTACCTCGACTGTCCAAAAGCACTCCCGAGCCGCAATAGAATCAACCTTGTTGTGATGTACCTGAATCTGCACACAAGGTGCAGGGAGTCGGCTGTGAGTACTTCCAACTCAGCAGTAATAAAAGTAAATAATGCTGAAGGGAAGAAAACCACGATAGGCACTATCTCATGCTACACAATACAGAATTATCTTTTTATACCTTTCCAGCATATGTGAGTAGATTATTAAAAATCCAAATTTTTAGCTAAATTCTTTGATAATAATATACTAATACCTGGATACAATCTCAAGCAGTGCAAGTCCGCACTCAAATTAGCCTCTTGGGCTCAACACTCCTTATCAATTTACACCAGGAGAACTGGTTAATAAGACAACTAATGCATGTGTGCCAGTAATGTATGAGTGCTGAATGTTATGCCACGTAGTACACGTAAACCAATGTATGTATGCCATGCAATGCATATGACCGCTACGGCATGTAGCCCGATCCAATTTGGGTACACGTGCTCACTGTGGGGGTTCAGACTCCGGAGGGGCTCCTACAGCCCAAGCACAATATTAATATCACACCTGCTGCGGAGCGCAACCCGATCCGTATACCACTGCGACGTGCAGTCCGATCCATGCATGTGTATGCATATGCTCACATAAATTGTCATGCCCTAACATATGCCCCTCGGCCCCAATCGGTCTAACAAATAATCAAGAAAGCCCTACGGGCAACAATATCATGTTAGCTCACAGATAAAAATGTTATTAAGACCTTGTTTAAGTTTTTCATAACCTTATAAAAATGCTGAATAGCAAAAATACCATTTTAAACCTTAAATTTAGAATAAAATATGCACAGTGTTATCAAGATAGTGATACCAATCCCTGAAAGATTCAAATAATCGGCACAAAACCCAAACATGATAATTAGTCCAATTCATTTCAACAATTAGGTGTTATTATTTATTACGAGGGACGGACCAAGTCACGATCCCCAATGGTGCTCTACCCCACGCCCGTTATCCGGCGTGCAAGTCACCTCAACACAGCACTAAGATGTGCAAGTCCGGGGTTTACTAACCCTCAAGACATCATTTACAAGTATTACCCACCTCGAACTGATGAAAGCTCATGCCGCGACGCCTTAGCTCCTCGAACCGGCATCCATGCACGTCAAAACTAGCACAAATCAGCACAAATATATCAAAATAGGCTAATGGAACATAACCCAATCGAAAGAACTCGAAAAATATCAAAAATCACGAAATTGGCAAAACCCGAGCCCCGGGCCCACATCTCGAAAAACTTCGAAACTCATATTTCCAGAACCCTCGTCTCGCCACGAGTCCATACATATAAAATTTACCAAAATCGGAGTTCGATTGGCCTTTCAAAACCCAAATTTTTGTTTTCAATATCTAGGCCACAATCCTTCACAATTTCTACCCAAATTCATGAAGATTGATGTTAATTCTACCATAGAATGATGTTTTTGAGTCAAGAAACTTACCTCCGATGAATACCCGATGATTTCCCAGCGTTTTCCCGTGATTTTTTCTCTCTAGGGCTCAAATATTATGTTTTGGGGTGTGAAACCCGCGACCCCTCTGTTCTACAATTAAACTCACTGCCTGGGAATTTAACTCTACGCATTCGTGATGTCTCTCACGCGAACGCGATGGCCTGTACGATTACTTCATCGCGAACGCGACGCCCTATCACGCGTCCGCGAAGTTCAATTCTCCCAGCCGCCGGATTTCTTCTACGCGAACGCGTCCATCCTTCACGCGAACGCGAAGCTTCGACCAACCTTGCCTACGTGAACGCGATAGCCTGATCGCGAATGCGATGCCTTAGCCAGCCCTGCCTTCACGAACGCGACCTGGGCCACGCAAACACGAAGGCTTAATGCCTGCTGCACCAACCTGCAATTTACAGCAGACCTTTCTAAGTTCAAAATGCCCGATTGATGGTCTGAAATCCTCCCGAGGCCCCCGGGACCCCAACGAAAACCACCAACATACTCCAAAACACGATACGAACTTGTTCCAATCATAAAAACACCACCCTAAACATCAAAATCACCAATTACACACGGATTCAAGCCTAAGTTTCTTCAAAACTTTCAAAACTAACATTCAATCCAAAACCCGATCAAACGATGTCTGAATGACCTGAAAATTTGCAGACATATCCAAAATCACATAACGAAGCTACAGAAATTGTCGGAATTCCATTCCGACCCTCGGATCAAAATATCACCTACCGTTCGGTTTTCGCCAAAATTCAACTTTAGCCAATTCAAGCCTAAAACTACACCGGACCTCCAAATTCAATTCCGATCGCTCCCCTAAGTCATGAATGATCCCCCGAAACTAGTCGAATTATCAGAATCCGATTTCGAGCACTATAACTCGATAGTCAACTCTAGGTTGACTTTCCATATTCAAACTTCCTTCAAACGTGCTATTTGCTTTATTTCCAGTTCCATTCACTCCTAACTCACCCGATAGGTTCTAACACTGATATAGAAGCATAAGATATGTTAATTCAAGGTAACGGGGTGGAAATTCCCGTGACGACAGGCCGGGTCGTTACATTCTCCCCAACTTAAACAAACGCTCGTCCTCGAGCGGACTCAGAGTTGTACTAGAAGCAACCCAATAGCCGAATGACCTTACCAAGCATATATCCGGGCGATCATATGTCACCCTATCTCACATAAGTCCGAAAACACCATATAGTCAGAATTTCACAGACCATCTGAACCATAAATCACATTGCACTTTCCGAAATCATATGCCAAATGCAAATCCCATGCCTATACTCGGGATACACTCGAATCCACTGCAATAACCCATATTCACTACTTCGGGTGAGATCATATGATGTATCGACAACCCCATCACTCGAGACGATAGTCTCTAATCACAACAACTGGCCATAATAACCAAATACTAGCTGAAAACCTCTTTTATTAGATAGAGTCTTATTCCAACACCTCCATATCCTGCTCACGGCAGTTGAAGCACGCGATATACCGAACCCATCTCTCAGGTTAACCATTCGTGAATCTATTTCCCTTTTTAAAACTCATGCCACGATAGGTTTCGGAGCCAAACCTCGAGTTTTACCTTTCTAACAAGCTAAGATCCAATATGCTCTTATTCATTAATAACTCCAACGGTGATTTCGATTATAACACACCGCACTGGTGATAAGACACATCAACACCGGCCTAAGCCACGACGAGCACGACATAGGCTCCAATAGAAACGTCCGAACACACTCGAATCATGACAGCTCAAATCATGATAACTGTCTCCAGCAAAAGAGCTGCAATTCAATTCCTCTGTGTCATCATAACATAGAACTGAGATCGCGTCTCGCATTATCAGAAATAGAGTACCTGAATCCTCC
This sequence comes from Nicotiana noctiflora, assembly GCA_032618575.1. NCBI lineage: Eukaryota > Viridiplantae > Streptophyta > Magnoliopsida > Solanales > Solanaceae > Nicotiana > Nicotiana noctiflora. The sequence continues at coordinate 177,056 of JASVEL010012334.1, forward strand.
TCGAGAGGTCATAACATCACGTGGCCTTGCCACGATTCGTGATTCTATCCCAACGTTATTACTCATGAAGCACCTCAAGCCACTAAGCTTAAAATAGTTAGCCACGCACATATCTAGATCTTGAACCCAAGCAATCAACTCACCCACGGTGGAACAATTAACGTATGTTATTAAATCCTGAAAGAACACAACCGATGTGCCATTCGCCAAGCAATACTCAAAACGGACTTTCCTCAGAAGTGAAGATGTATTGTATACCAGGTAGCATATAACTAACTATATTTTCACAATATTCCCGTGGCGGCGTGCCACCCGATCCAGATACCATACCTGTGGCGGCGTGCCACCCGATCCACGCATAAATCTCACAAAAAAAAAATGCATATCGAGTCGAATTTTCTCATTACAGCAAACATATATATATATATAGCCTCAAGCTCGGCCACATGAAACACATCTGGCAACGTTTCTCAATACTGGAACTGAATCAATGGTCGATACGTCTACACTGGCACCCGCCGCTAAGGTCCAACTGACAAAGCAATGCCTACCAGCCATCCGCTGGTCCTGGGTACAACTACTCTGTTGGAGCATACTCTGATGCTCTCTTCTATGAAATTTGTGCCATTTTCCGACAGTCCATATCACATTAGTCTATACAATCCGACCCATGACAACCAGTTAGCAATCAAGTATCATAATCCGAATTCATCTTATCAAGTTAAGAGAGAGCCTCTAGGGCTTCCGATTTCCAATAATCACAAAACGGTGCCGATGCACACGATATACAACCACTTCATAGGCGGACTAACGAGATCTTCAAGTCTCCCACATATATATAACACATGAATCATCATGCCTGATTTCCGTACTTCACTGTACAAATGCATAACGCACATCAAGCGTCCATTCATACCACAAAAGCCATATAGAAATTTCACTGTGCCATTAGCGACTCAATTATTACAGTCAATTCAACAAGAGAATGCTACCATACCACTAGATATTATTACATTACCTTGTCCTTTTGGACCACATTCCTTGCCAATTTACTATAATAGCTGTACCATTTTCCTTAATCACCAGAAAGATCGATTCTTAAATCACCTGCAGCTGCCCCGCGCTGCTCAATAATTTTAATGACTTCCCATATATTATGAACTGATCTCAAAACCTTGAATATGCCATTATCAACTTTTCCATAACACATCGCATATAAATTACCATACTAAGATAACATGGAAATTCTTATCCCATTCCTACGCCGCAAACATCGACACACTCAACTAGTCAAGGACTTTCATGATCCCATATAGAGAAAACTCATTACAACTTCCAAGCTTTGCATACCAACAGGAAATACACTCATTTTTAAACTACGGTAAAGCACTTCACCAACTCTTTGTCCCAATTACATTGCATAAATTAAACTGCCAGGATTGAGTCCTTATTCCCATATCGAGTTACACAACTGCCAGCTCTCAAAAGCTTTATTGCACAATATCTGCAAGACTCATTACTCCAAACATATACCAGGAATTAATCGTATTCCTTCTCATACCGTTTCGGTTTATTAACAAGTTGATCCATTTACCCAGTTTCCTTTGTGATTCATCCTTAATTTAATATAAGCCATTACTGTAGCACCATAATACATCAACTCATATTACCACACAAGACTCGTACATAAGGCCACACGGTCTAAGACACAAAGGCCACTTAATACTCTCTCAATGTTTCCCAGAAGTACCACATTCTACAATACATTATTTTGGAGAACTTTCTGCGATTTAAATTCGTTATCATTACCTTACCATACGGTTACATAGAATCCCATCATTCACATAATATAACACAAGTCTTGATCTCTTCTAACGAAACCAACGTCTTTAGCCACATGCACAATCTTAAGACACCTGATTGTTACAAGTAAAATCTTAAGCACCGTAAAACAAATTCTCGGGCGTCATTCATCCTCATTCAGTTGTAATTCAATTGTCTTATTTAACAGAACCACTCGTGCCTTGCTAGAACCCTGACACCGTAGAACATGATTACATACAGACACAATTAGCTGTCTTATCTTTCTATACACTGAACATTCCTTACCAACATCAGCTCAAAACATCCTAGTATTTCTTCACATCTACGAAGCACCATATTCTTTATCAGAATCTTCCTAACATACTTAGAGACAGAACCAACACAGCACACAACAGTGCAATCAGTTAATCAATAACAACCTCCCCAACTTGGCTCGGAGCCATACATCAAAGCTCTTTTAGCCACTCATAGCCTTCTTACTCAAATGATGCAACAAAGTTCTAGTTAGATTAAACTCAAGTCATTTACAAGCTTCGGCGGAGGTTCTAATCATCAGAAATATTAATTCTTTTGCAATTCTTGCATTCAATCACACACAACAGTTACGCCTACTCTTTAGGTGATAAAAATCTTTTCTAAGTCCCAAATTTTCCAAAAATTTCGGAAGAGTTCCCTTTGTAAATTGGCCTATCCACCTGCCAGAGAATCACCAAAACCATCCTAGCAACACATTCACAACTCGACAAGAAATCACAATGCATATCGACAACATTAGTCTCAATACTACACAAATCATATTATCATATTTGGTACATGAACATGCGTTGTACCTGCTCGAATCATAACACATATCAACTACCTTTCGATCACACATGAGAACCAATCCACCTATCTCGCCTCAATTTAGCATTTCAGCACAATACCTTCCACCAGGATACACATAGCATAATCATTTTAGTCTTCCTGAGTTTGAACTCATTCCACTACACATAAGGCACTTTATCTTCCAATTAAGAGGCGATGAAAATATTTCTCACGCCCATAGCTAGGGCTACATATCAAATCACAATAAAGATAAATACCGATCGTATGAACTTCATAATACCGGCTCGCGAAATTAGTACCTTGGTGCTCAAGCCATAGACAAGGATCCGGCCTCAAGTCCTCCCGACTGGCCCAACATGAACTCATGGAGATTATATCTCGCCCCTCGATCGGGGAATTGCAAGCCATAAGTCAATTATATTACTGAGCGCTCGATGCGTACACAGACGTGTGGAAGGAATTTCAAAACTTATATCTCAAGCTGAATCAAGTGCGCACGATAAGAATTCCAAGAAATGTGAAGTGTTTCCTAAAGGTTCGCAACCTCCCAAGGATAAGTACAGGCGTCCCCGTACCAATTCACAAGACTCTACTAACCGGCTCAAGACACATGAGGCCTAGTAAACCTAGGCTCTGATACCAAGTTGTCACGCCCCCAGATCCGGTCGAGATGGCGCCCAACACATTGCTAGGCCAGCCTGACCAATTAACAACAACCACGGAGCCACAAGCTCACTTTATCCAATTTAAGCATAACAAAATAATTTAATAGTGATAGATATATTAAAAACAGGGAACCAAGTCCCAACACGTGCCAACTCCCATAGACCGAAGGGTCAAGAGTCATGAGCCTCTACAGAGTATACAAAGTGTAAATAGTGAATATAACCGTGCACAAGTGTGGGATGATCAGAACAAAATACAGACAAACTGGAGAATCAGGTCCTGCGAACGCTGGCAGCTACCTCGACTGTCCAAAAGCACTCCCGAGCCGCAATAGAATCAGCTCCTCTATGGTGTACCTGGATCTGCACACAAAGTGTAGGGAGTCGGGTGTGAGTACTTCCAACTCAGCAGTAATAAAAGTAAATAATGCTGAAGGGAAGAAAACCACAATAGGCACTATCTCATGCTACACAATACAGAATTATCTTTTTATACCTTTCCAGCATATGTGAGTATGTTATTAAAAATCTAAATTTTTAGCTACTTTCTTTCATAATAATATACTAATACCTGGATACAATCTCAAGCAGTGCAAGTCCGCACTCAAATCAGCCCCTCGGGCTCAGCACTCCTTATCAATTTACACGAGGAGATCTGGTCAATAAGACAACTAATGCATGTGTGCCAGTAATGTATGAGTGCTGAATGTTATGCCACGTAGTACACGTAAACCAATGT